>BJKM01001046.1:0-118520 GCA_015082035.1 Chaenogobius annularis | reverse complement strand
TAAAAACATTGACCACGCGTTGTGGGGTGAGACCACAACGATCCCCGAGTCAGCAGAGTTTACAGAGATCAACCTAAGCGGTACCAAGTGACAGGCCACAGCACTGGACCACAGAAACTACATCAGGAGTAAAACTGCAGGATCAAACCTTATTAAAAAGCACAACAATAACTACCTGGAGCGCGGAGATACGTAGAGAAACCTCGATCCATGGGAGGAGCACCCAGGGACCCAGGAAGTGCGTAGGTCAGATAATGAAAGAATGAAAACAGAAGCGCTTTTTATTGGTCAATGCATTGGCCATCGCGATTAGCCAATAGGAACAGCCCTAAGTGACATACTGCCACACGTGTATGATATAGTTGATTACCATGGTGCAGCAGAAGAGGGTCCATTCAAGGGTGACCATTTGAGCCATAGTTCAAACCCAGTAAGCTAAATTTACGTTTTGATCTTATTGGCCCTGCCCAGTGAGGTCTTTTGGTATGGCATATGCATGTTCTCCCCATGTCTGAGTGGTTAAATAGGGAAAGAGTGTTGATAGGAAAAGTAGGAGGAAGCAATAGTGCTCAAGCTGCCATACTTCCCCCAAAATAGTTGCCCCGAGAGCTGCAAAGAAGCTGTAGGTTGTTGATTTCTGTTCCTAACTGGCCTGACCATAAACGATTCAAAGAGAATGTTTTAGGCCTGGTTTTAAATGAAGAGACTGTGTCGGACTCTTTAACATGGAACAGGGAGCTGAGCCCATAACACAGGAGCTTAGTAGCCAAACGCTCTACCTCCTACTGTGCTTTTAGAGACTTTTGGGACCACCAGAAGTCTCGCATTTTGAGAGCGAAGTGCTCTGTTTGGATGACATGGATCTTTGAGGTAGGAAGGGGCCAGGTCATTTATGGCTTTGTAAGTCAGGAGGAGGATTTTATATTTAAATCTAAACGCAACGGGGAGCCAGTGAAAAGACTCGAGCACCGGCGTAATGTGCACTCTTCTTTTGGTTCCTGTTAGTAATTTTACTGCAGCATTTTGAACCAGTTGAAAGCTTTTTATGGAGTTTTTAGGACACGGTGCAAGCAGGGAGTTACCGTAGTCTAATCTAGATGTAACAAATGCATGGCATCACTTTTAGGCAAAAATGTCTCTGATTTTAGTTATATTACGCAGACGATAGTAGGTTATTTTACAGACTTAATTTATATGTGCTGTGAACGTGAATGTGGTCAAAAATTGGCTTAATGTACAATATGTCAAAACTGCTGACTATATCACACAGTTCTCTTCTCAGTCTGTCCCAGGGCAGAACAAAATATAAATCTGTTCTAATTTTGTGTTTCTCTATTAAAACTACTGAAAGCCCTTTTCAATGTTTGATGCATTTAATTCTCAGGTTAGTCTTAAGTCCATTCCTCTGAAACCATTCCGGAGCCCCTCAGTACTGAATGACTTCTTTCCATCCTCCTAAGGCGCATTTTTCCACCATTACGCTGACAGATTTACTCCTGTGACTTAATTCAATCACTGAAAAAGGCCAATAAGATATATTCCAGCCGTGGGACAAAGGTCTGCATCATTCTTCTGCGCGAGCCCGGCCCAAACAATTATACAAACGACCTTTGAACGCACTCCCTTATTTACTTCATTAGGTTAAGTGCTTCCTCTGAGCTCTGCGGCCGATAATCTCTACTCGTTTCTGAATGAACTTCGACGACAAAGTAATTTATTTAAAAAAAGAGTAGTAAATGGAAAAGGTTAGATTTTAGCTGTAGAGCAGTAAGTAGTTTGCATACGTTGAAAGAAATGAAAGAAAATGTGTTACATTTATAAATAAGAGGTGGTAGAAGTTCTCAATTACTTAATTTGTGTAATATATTAATGTAGACTAGTCCTTTTTTTTCTATATAAAGAGAAAAAAGACTGAAAAGAGTGAGAGTGAAAAATAGTAAGCCATGTGGCACAGCAAGACCAAATGATTTAAAAGTAAAATTCACAGCACTACTTTATATATACAGTAGTGTAGAATGTAGAATTTAAAAACAAAGAACTAGAACAGTTTAGTACATAGACTTGTACTATTTGATAATTAAGTGTAAGTGTACTATGCAGGGGAGTTTTCAGTCAGGGCCCGCCACCTGCTTGTCCATATACCGGAAGATATGTTTTGCTTTGCAAAGACTCTGTGACAATATGTTGTATATTAAGCTTATCTCTCCATGGAGACAGTAAAACACAGTAAAAACAAGTTTAATGCCATAGTTTGGAAAGTGGACCCCTCACCAGAACATTTACTTGGTGAATAAATTTATTTATTTTTTAAATAATTTAAATTTAAGCCCCAGTCTGTAAACTTCAGCCAAAATATAGCCTAGAGTAAAATTGTTGATGTTTTTATTTCACTTCAATATGCAAACAAACACTTGGCCTTGAGTAACCTCCACCTGGTTGTTTCTGTTGACATGTTCCTTTGACAAAACTATTCACCATGCAGCATAAAATGTATCTATCTCAATGTAGAATATTCTGAAGGATGATTTTAACTTTACTGTATATACTGTTACTAGTGTTAGTAGCACTAGTAACAGTATGGTGTAATCCCTAATTTGTCTAGGAGAGTTCCATTGTAAAAACAAGGATTATTGGTGAATCAAAAATCACAAGGTAACAAAGCTACCACAGCAGAAGTAAATAAGTGATTGTCTGTTTGTAAAACTATTTCAAACACAAACTTTTTCTAAATAAAAGTAGAGAATAGAATGCGCTTTCGCTTTGGTGTAATCTTAGCGTCTGCACCTTTTAGCCTACTTGTTATTGCTCTACAGGAGTTCAGAGAGAGAGCGGCAGAGTGCTTATAAACGTGAATGTAGACTGTCAGTGCTGGGCGAGCGAGAGAGCAAAATGGGAGAAAACAGGTACATCTCTCCCGAGGTCTATAATCCTGAGATTACTGTTTGCTCTAGGGCCTGTCTGACTGCACTCGGGGCAGGCTGCTGCTTCACTTCTAATCTCACCGGCCCCAGCTGTCCGAGAATTGATTTGAAGAATCTCTGAATCAATTACGCCGCTGTCCAAGGTCTCATTGCCTCGGAGATCTACTCACACATGCAGAAGGAGGCTGGGGCAACACGCGCAGGTGAAAACAAGCACACGCACCAGTTTATCCTTGTGCAAAGAGCGGCCTTTGCAGAGGTTAATTAGAGAACCTCTGGTCTGATCTGCAGCCCTGTGTACCTGTGCTGCCATACTCACTTATTACAGTTATGAGCCCATTAACCACACACAGATGAGTTCTGATCTTTTGTCCACCAACCTTCTCCACTAATATGTGTCTCTTTTCACCTTCAGAATTCAATCAAAGATGCACAGTCTGGATGTATAGTTGTCATTAAGCTTAAAGTCACCTTAAACCTCTTATCAATGAAAAATCCTGTATCATGCAAAATCGACTTTTTGTGAGCTTTTAACCTTCTATTAGTGTTAATTGTAACTCAAAACAATATTCCAAAGTAAGCATTTTTTTAAATTCATCCGTGCATTTAGTAGATTTAAGAGCCTTTTTAAAGTTGTGTACTAACCTAAAAATTAATGCTTGTTAATATTAACGATGTACCAGATAGTTTGTGAAAGCTAGGGATGTGTTAGAACAAATACATTTACATTTACTGTATATTTCATGTCTTGTCCCAATTCCACGCTACATTGTCCTGTCAAATAAAGCCTATGGGCCAAAAAAATCCTTTAAAAAAACAACGTCCGGTTTTGTGGTGTAATGATAAGGTACCCCAGCTTTGATCGCAGTAGGATTTTAGAGTGCAGCTACTGTTAGCATTCTTATGATCGCGGTGTCTAGCTTGCGCCATATGCCCCTGGTCCGGGAAAAATAAATTCACCAGCAAAGCACATGCGAAATCAAGGCATTGTTGTTGTATTTCCCGGTGTAGCTGTTCTCTTGGAACGATGGCAGACCAGGTTGAGAGAGTGACTTTGGTTTGGTCCTTCTTCCGAATAATAAAATGCGTAGGTACGTCACAGGAGCATAACCTCTGATTGGTTATCACGCCGCTGGACGCCCTGGACGCGCATCCACATAGACTTTGTATATAAACTCGACGCCTTGATGCCACGGTCTGAAAGCACCATTAGATGTTTATACAAATTTACTTTATTCATCCTCTTTATTCTTCTCCGTGCCTTCCTATCTATATGTGGCCCAGTATATATCCTAAATACCACATTTACTCTTGTAATTGTTGAACAGCGGGTAATAGAGCAGCTTTTCTACGGTAAAATTAATTCATTGCTTCCTCCACGGAGTTCCACTGATTTACTTTTTTTCCCTCATTTTGGGGTTAATTTATTCACACTTAATTTACTGTTTTTTTTAATTATAATGTTGTTTACTCATTAAAAAAACATTTAGTGTTGACACTTTGCAAATTGCAATACAACATGCGTGGTCTGCCATGAACGTGGATGCTTCGATATTGGACGAACAAAGTGCAGACTGAAGGATAGGCTGGTTGAACCTAAATTTGCAATCTATAAGAAATAATCTACAATACCCAGTTGCCATGCATTTTGGCTGGACATCAACTCCCTCAAAATGATGGCAATTGAAATGATCCCAAATAAACTGAAGGGAGGATATAGACGTAAACGTCTCCTACAAAAGGTAGACATTTAGGATTGTAACATTAAAGTCAACGTCGTGGCTGGGTGTATATTATTGTGAAACCTGTTTTGGCGGGGGAAACATGTTTCACAATAACAGATTAGGCTGTACAAGATCACTGTTCCAGTTTATAATCTAGGTGGGTCACTTATTTGTGTATGCTCACTTATTTTAGCATTTATTTATTTATTGTTTATTGTGGATATGGGTTAAATTTAAATGTAGAAATTATATATATATATTATATTGATTTGCTAATTACTATAAATATATTCGAAGTTCTCAATAGTAGTGGCAGGTTTGTTGTCCTTGTTGAATGTGGAACCCACAACTGCGTCTACATGCACCCTGAAGAGGGCTTAATACGCGTTGGTGCATTTTTTAATTAAACAAGCCATGTTTAAATAAAGAATTTTTAACTTCAACCTGTCAAGAGTGCCTTGTTTTTTTGTCTATTCTTTTTACATCCTTGGCAGGCTATAATCACTATTTTGAAACATTTATTAATTTTGCTGTATTAAGTAACCTTACATGTTTATCTGTTTACCTTATGTTGTGCAAATAATAGCCCAAGGTCCTTCTCTTCTTCATAGACATCTTCACCAAACCTGATTTGATCATGTAAAAAGTGTGAAGTTATGACCCTTCTCAACATAGTCCATGTTCTCATTCCAACTCTACATCCAGTTACATAAACCGTTCATGTTGAAATGGCCGACATTGCTCCAATTGATCTCATATCAGCACAATTCCTCCTCATCAGCCCTCTTTCCAAGACACATGTAAAAGTATAAATTATGCATGGGCAAATGGCGTAGGAATGTTAGAGCGTGAATCTCAACCCGGTCTCTTCAAATTGCGCTTATTATTTATTCATTTATTTTGTATTGAGCCATGGAAAGCCACAGAATATATACAAGTGAGAAGGAGGAAATTGAGTTGTTTGGTGTGTAGGGACTTTTAAGAAGAACCGGCTTCACCCATCAGCAGTAATTATTATCTGAGTAAAGCAGTGCTGGACTTACAGAGGGAAAAAGGAGAGTCGAAGCTTGGTTTCTTTCATTTGAGTCGGACAGTGTTTGTACTTGCGTGGAAATGTCGTATGCAGCTGGAAAATAATTGCAGTTTATTGCCAATTAAAGTAATGAGTTCTACAATTGCCTCGAGTGCGTCGGCAGAGGCGGCATAAAGCGCACAGTGAGATGGCAAGAATCTGTGGGAAAAGCGGCGAAGGAGGAGAGTTTTGTAATGTTTGCGAGCATTGCTGAGGACATTTATAAAGTTTTACTGGATTTAACCCAAATGTGAAATATTTCTGAAGTTTCAACCTCACTGAATGGACCATGTTTCTTATGAGAACAGGGATTACCTCAGCTGAATGAAGTGTTTGTGAAGATGTACAGGAAGTCCAAGAAGAAGAATGTGTGGGTGGACTCTTGTTAACTTTGAACCTCCTTTGCAATGCCATTAACTACTCACAGTATTACAGTGTCTCTCCCATGTACTGGAGAGACACTGAAGGTGAGGGGAAAGTCTGTGCTTTTACACACCTTTTAATAAGGCTTTGGAACATCAATTTTCGGTCTGTATAACATCAACATTTGTGTTATTTAGGTTATGATAGATATGATCTAGGTTACAGTTAAAAGAACTACAATTTAGCCGAATGTCTGAGGGCCAACAAAAAGTTGGCTCATCATTTTGACTGCCCTGGTCCAAACAAATGAAGTCCACCTTGAAGCCACCTCAAATCCAGGAAGGAAAATTGTCATCAGCTTTTCTTATAGACTAATCAAAAACGTTAAATATAATGGGATTTATTTTATTTCATTTTATTTGTGTCCGGTTGAACATATCTAAAACCTAAAATTTGGTAAAAGTCTTTCTGACTTTGCAGTTTACAGCATTTATGAAATATGATATAAAATATTTTTATCTTAGGTGATACTTGCAGTGGCCAAGACTGTGGAATAAAACAGAATAACATTTTCTGTTTTAAAGTTAATTCTAAAGACTTATCTTTTCTTCTTGGCTTTTAACTCAGTTTGAGGGTTGACTATTACTGCCTCACTGTTATATGTCCTGTACATGTGCACAGCACTTTGGTTGACTGCACTGTTTTTAAAGCTGTCAAAGTGTACAATGACCCAAATAAAAATGTATTACAAAAAGGGTGAGAATAATGATTACTGCAGGTGGAGTTTGATGAGTCTGGATGCGAGCAGGTAAGAACCAGGACGGGCAGGAAACAAGGCAGGCAGATAGGCAACAGGCACCTGGATGCAAAAGGAAAAAATGCACTTAGTTTCCATAGTTTCTAGCAGGTTTTACTAACAATATAGCAAAAAGGAACTGGCGATGAATGATGGATGAACCACCTTCTTATACTGCAGCAGATGATTGCAGACCGGTGTGCCAGCTGCCAAGCAGGGAATAAGCCACACCCAGGGAGGCGCGTCCAAGCCGTCCTGGACGTCTGCCTTCAAATGTACAGGCGTCCAACTCGGGCATTAAGCGCAAATTTGGACGCCGCGGTCTGAACACAGCTTAACAGCAATAAACAGAATGTATGAATGAATGAATGAAGATTCCCATTAACCTATCAAACCGAATTGTAATACAAATCATGACCCTTTTCCAAGCCAGGAGCTACAGTATGATCTCTAAAAAATGCTTGCACAAACAAATTTCAGGTCTTAATGTACCTCAAACGAAGTGAACTAATTAGACAGGAAGTATTTCAAAATAAAACTAAGACCATTACAGTAAGCATTTTATTTTGTTCAATATCCAAACAAAAATGCCTTCATTCATGTATCCGTTAAACACTAATTTACCAAAGTGTTGGCATATTCTATATCACCCTCAATTGCAAGTACTATTCTTTATTCATTCAATACACTCCAGGTATATCTTACTTTTGCCCTCAACCCATGTTCACCTCCACATGGTTTGAGACACCTGAACCACACTATCTACTGTATCTGACACAATCCCTCCCAGGTCAGGCCCACAGCCCCTCCCCACAGTGCTGCCTCATTAATAATGCACTTTGCTTGTGCTCGGAGCTGCCAGACACATGTGCCGGCACTGAGCTAGAGGTATCCTGCTGCTCTTCGACTGTCGAGGGGTATTTTTAGTGCCGCCTTGTAAGACACTTGTACTATGCGTTTTAAGACAGAGGTGACTCATCCAAAGCCATCAAGACGACACAGCGGAGAAATCTTGTCACCTTCCTCAGCTAGCTCAAGATTCGGCAGGAGCGGGGAGGAATTGTACGAAATAAAAATGTGCAAGGGCAGGGGAAAATATTGATTAAGCTGTACAACAGTCAGATTTCTGATATTTTGTTTTGGCATCCAGACATTTAGGGAAAAAAACTTTCATATGTCCTGAAAATGTTTGTCTTATCGTTATCATTAATAGTAATTACTATTAATGATAAGATGGACAACTGCATTTTTATTTCACTTGAAGGTGCACTATGTGACTAATCTGATAGAAGTTCTGCCTTGCTTGTCTCTATAGAAATGGTATTGCTTTGTCTAGCCTAGCAATAAATGTACCTATCTCAATGGAGACAATCAAGGGATGCCACCATGCCAAGTTACATGTCAAGGGACTCATTTATAAAGCTTCCATGTGCACGTGCACATCACATAGTGTTATGGTGTGAAGTAGTGTAGCAGTTAGTGGCTAAAATGGCTTAGAGAGTCAAAGAGGCCAAAAGTTATGTCCAAAAAGTGGATTTTTATTTACAGTGCCACCAAAATAATAACTTTGCTGTCAAGCACCAAGCGATCACAAAGACAAAAAATGTTATCTCCCCACTGAGGCACACACCGGCCTTCTATAATGAGGCCAATTGGGCCGGCCCATTCCACATAGCTGGAACTAATACCTTTAAAACAGTAACAATACAGCAGCTGAACATTTGAAAGGTGACAAATGACATCCACCTGAACACTGACGCGGGCAAAGACCTCAGTCTTAATTCTGTTAGATCTGAGTGCTGCTTTTGACACTGTCGATCATGGGATCCTCTTACAGAGACTAGAGGACTGGGTGGGCATCACTGGCACTGCGCTAAAACTGGTTAAAGTCCTATCTGGAAGACAGGAAATTCTTTGTCGAAATTGGTAACTGTGTCTCAGACCAGATGCCCCTGACCTGTGGAGTGCCCCAAGGGTCAATCCTGGGACCCCTTCTGTTCAACCTCTACATGCTGCCGTTAGGTCAGTTGATACGCAGCGAGAATGTTGTCCTATCACAATTATGCAGACGACACTCAAATCTATGTTTCACTGACGGCAGGTGAATATGGACCAGTGGATTCACTCTGTCACTGCATCCAACAGATCAGTGTGTGGATGCAAAACAACTTTCTCCAGCTGAACTCAGACAAGACTGAAATCATCGTCTTTGGCCCACAGAAACAAAGAGAAAGTGTTAACAGTCACCTCCAGAGTCTCGCTCTAAAACCTACAAATCAAGTTAGAAATCTGGGGGTAATAATGGACTCAGATTTGAATTTTAACAGCCACGTCAAATCAATAACATCAGCAGCTTTTTACCATCTAAAAAACATTGCCAAAATCAAAGTATAGTGTCTAAACCAGACCTGGAGAGACTTATCCATGCGTTTGTCTCTAGTAGATTAGACTATTGTAACGGCCTGCTCACTGGCCTCTCCAAAATGAGCTGTAAAACAGCTGCAGTACATCCAGAACGCTGCTGCTTGGGTCCTGACTAGAAACCAGGAAGTACAAATCACATTAGTCCTGTGCTCAGGTCTCTGCACTCGCTCCCTGTGACTCAGAGAATAGACTTCAAAGCAGCTCTGCTTGTATACAAGTCTCTCCATGGCCAAGCACCAAAGTTCATCTCGGACATGTTAGTGCCATATGAACCATCTCGGACTCTGAGGACCTCAGGGACCGACCTCCTGCTGGTGCCCAGAGTCAGGACTAAACATGGGGAATCTGCGTTTCAGTTTTATGCAGCTAAAATCTGGAACAGTCTTCCAGAGGATTTGAGACAGGCCGCTACTCTGGCAATGTTCAAATCTAAACTAAAAACTGTTTTGTTTGGCTGTGCATATGACTGAAATGCTTTGCACTCTTCTCTCTTTTATGTCTTGAACTATTATTTTGTGATTTCTGCCATGTCTTTGTGATTTTAATGCATTTTTTCCTGTTGTGTGAAGCACTTTGAATTGCCTTGTGTACGAATTGTGCTGTACAAACTTGCCTTGCCTTGCCTTGCCTTGAAAGTAACAAATGTAAATCAGTGTAACTTGCAATCCCACTTCACACATGGGAAATACAAAACAGGGTTATATCTTGAATACCCCTGCTACAAATAATAAGTTTTGGTGACGTCATTAGTGACATCACAAGGACCAGGTTTAAAACCAGGAAGTGGATGAGGCTCGGCTTGATATGGCTCAGGTAAGCATTAAATCAAATTGACAGAAAACTGCTGTAAACAAAGAACCAACAATACAATAGATAAACTAATAATGATTGTGTGGTTTTAATTAATTGAATAAAGGAATTTAATGAATGAACTGTAAAAACGAATAAGACTAACACAAACATGACCCAGGATATGTGTGTGTAGTTTACCAGTAATTTATTGTAGAAATGAAATGAAAGTTTAAATGTAAAGTGTGTGTGCAATAAACTAAAGGGTTGAGTGGAGTGAACACCTCACTTCGTCACATATGGTAAATGACTAAATGAAGCTTTGTGCTTTGTGCAAAACAGCTAAAAAGTTTAACTTAGTGTCTGGTTCAAACTGGTTTCATTTCTCTCTCCTCCTTGCCCAACCTTTCCGGTGTGATGTGAAGACCTATGGATAAATACTGTAATCAGCACAGTCCTTTTTGGGGAAGATTGTAACCCTGCACCTGACTTATCTTTCCCCTCTTTGCTGCAAAGATTTTTTTTTCATCAAATACACACACAAAAATGTATTCTGTTTTCCTTGGATTTATTCATTAATTTTAAATTAATTTCCACAACAGTAGGCTGCTCTCTGGGTCATACATGGTATTTCATAAAAGTTCCTCTGGGCGCAGGACTCTCTAAGCCAGGGGTGTCCAAACTTTTTCCACCGGGGGCCGCGTTTTGAAACTTTTATGGAGCAGAGGGCCACAGACAACCCAACAATGAAGTGAATCATTTGAAATGTTGCATTAATATTAGGTTGGTATAACGTCAAAATGCTTGCATTTTTTTTCATTTTACAGTAAAATGTAGAACTTTTTGTTCTTTGAACCAACTTAGCAGGAAGCTGGAGGGCCAACCAAAAATTGGTCAGAGGGCCGCATTTGGCCCCTGGCCATAGTAGCAGTAAGCTTTGCGCAAGTCTGGAGAGACGGTGAAAAGACGACAATTGTGAAGAATTGCAGAAGTGAAGAGAGTTTGAGAAAGTGTTTGATGCAGGAAATTTAATTTTATAAAATAATTGAAATTATATTTCTGTAGTAGATGTAGATGTAGATGTTGGCCTGAACATGGGAATGGGCTGTTTATTCTACTCATTATTCTCAACAACACATTACACATTTGAGGCTGTGCGCGCAAAATCGACGCTGCGGTTGGCTGCATATGGAACATGCTATACCCTATAAGCCCCAGGCAAGCAAGATAGATATGTTTAGTTCCAGGCAAAGTAGCAGGACACGTCACCAGAAATGTTATAAAGTGTACATTTAAATGAAAAGGATGACATACATAGTTCAACATGCTATATAAATAATTATCCAAATTAGGAAATGTGACAATGAAGGAATTGGCAATGTATACTGTACTGACAATTTTGTACAGCCAACATAGCTACTCATGAAAGTGAGTGTTTACTTATTCTACCAATATTCAGAAAATATTTTCTTTTTTGTTATACAAGGCATTTTCCAACACAGCCGTTTTCTACGACATGCCAAACTACGTAGTGAAGTGATGCATTATTTATCACTCATCAATCAATATGCAGTTGTGTCTCTGAGGTTAGGATTCTTGTTTAACTACTGTATTTCTAACCTTGTTCTTGCTATTGAGCCGCACTGCTATAGAGTGTGCACAACAGATGCAATACAAGCTGTGAGTCATGGATTCATAAAACTAATGCCAAACTAGATTTGAGGTGGGTTTATTGAGTTGGGGTATTTCAAGTAATTCAATAGGGTTTTGTCGCAATGGCAGCTTGAAATAGCTTGCATGTTTTTGTTGAGTTGAGTTTTTATTATTATTGTTAGTATGCAAAAAACATAGGTAGGCCTACACTGAACTAATGGGAAACATGTCTCTTATAGTGGTTGACATATTATGATGAAAATTGATTTATAACGATTCTTTACAAAGCTGCATCAAACTGCTGTTTTGCTGGAGTGTACCCTTTTGTAAGATCGTTCAAGGGCTTAGCCATGGCGGCGTAGTCTTGGATGAACCTGAGGTAGTAGCCCGCAAACTCGAATTTAAGGGCACTTATCCTCTCCGGGTGCATCTCCACACCCTACTCTAAGACAACATAGCCGAGATAGAGCTTGGATTTTTGAAATAATTTGTACTCCTGACAACTTCAGGCCATAGTCTTTGAGATGCCGGAAGACTCTCAACAACCAACTTTCATGTTCATCAAGGGTGTTGGAGAAGATGATTAAATTGTCTAGGAATACAAGAACCTCTTTGAGATTGTAGGTCACCTATACACCTCTCCATGAGGCGTTGAAATGTGCTGGGTGCATTAGTTATGCCCTGGGGCATCCGGTTGAACTCCCAAAAGTCCAGTGGAGTCATGAACGCTGTTTTTGGCTTGTCAGCTTCAGCCATTCCAATTTGGTAGTGCCCCGACTTGAGGTCGAGAATGCTAAACCATCATGACCCAGTGAGAGCAGAGAAGGATTCCTCCAGATTTGGGAGCGAGTAAGCATCTTTGATGGTGTGGAGGATAAGCTTACGATAATTCATACACAGCCTCACGTCTCTGTTCTTCTTTTGGACATTCATGATTGGTGAATAGAATGGGACTCCGACTCTCTTCACCTCTGCCTCCAACAGGTCCCCGGATTCTCACGGAAAGCCTCGAGAGGATGATTGGGCCGAGCTCACTGCTGAAATGGAGTCTTGTTGTGGAGGCAGATGTGGTGGTTGGCATGGTTGGTAAATCCAAAGTCCAGGTCATGTTGAGTGAACACTTCCGGAATTTGCTCAAGCTTCGAGATGACTCGGTCTTTCCACTCTGGAGGAATTGAAGAATTTTCAAAGTTGAACTCCAGTGTAACTTCAGGTTTCAGTTGTGCATTGACAGAGACATTATGTAACATGATCTGAGGCGCTACAATGATTTCAGCGATGACACTCAGTGGCGTGAGCGTGATGATTTGCTCCGATTCATTGGTGATGATGACCGGGAGGTGTGCAGCATTGTGATCACCCTCCATGATGTGTTCAGCCACATACTGTTGGACCCCAGGTGGATTCAGGTCAGCCAGAGACATAGTTGGAAGTGATGATCTGGGTAGGGTACTTGCTGAACAGCTGAATCTGGATGGCCCGCAACAACCCCTCCTTCACATCTTGTCGCCCCTTATAACCCTTAGGTTGTGGCATTGGACGACTGTGCAGGAGGTGCTGCAGTAGCGGGTGATGATGTCACACCATCACTTGCAACAGCTGGAGTCTTTACAGGTAATGTGGGACTGAGCTCGGTGATGGACTGTCCCAACAGAGACATCACACCTTTAAGGACCGGCCTGTGAGTTTGGCAACATTTTTCAATTCTCTCAGGTAAGTTTGCATCTTAAGCCTGCCTTCAAGTGCAGAACACTGTCGAGAGTTCACAAATGTCATTAGATAACTTTTTCACTATGACAAATGTAAGTATATGGCAATACCTTACACAAATGAACTAATGCATTGCCCAAATCAAACTCAACAATAATCATATATTAGAAATCAAAATCCACCTCAGTAACAACTTTTGACAGTTTACCATACTACATAAAAAGTCAATGACTTCATCTGTTTCTGGATTTGCTGTGTATTTAATCATACCAGGATTCAGAATCTTTATGCCATGTTGTCCATGTTTGCAATACAATGTCAATTTATTACATACACAATAAGCTCCGCCCATACAACCCTGCTGGCTAGCTTGCCACGATTTATGTAGCAACTGTGTCACAGACTAATATACAACATTATTATAATGCAGTGGTAAGCAAGATAGACATGTGACGCTGGCAAGACATGGATTAGGCTAGTTATCAGAAGTCTAGTAGTACGGCTCAAGGATGGAGTGGCAGTAGACTGAAGATTGGTTTGGGTACCATGTATTAAACAAAAAGTAATAATTGTCATACATACAAAACAAACAAATATTTCAAAGTGTAATATAATAACACTGTGCAGTTTGATTGGATCAATAAGTGACGCAATTAACCGTTTGGAAGAAAAGTGTCAAGCAATAATTATGCAACAAAGTTGCTACGTGTGTATCGAGAGTCCAGTAATAATTACACAACTAGCAACGTAAACTTTTCAACCCAACCCACCCACAGTTTATTTAAACCCACGTCTGGTTTGAGTTCCAGAGGAGGTGCAACAAGCGTTTGTGAAGAGTAACTGGTTTGTGAGTGAGTGGGGGAGAGAGCTCCCTACCAGCCTGGGAGGAGAAATGCAGCTCTGCATTCGACTCAATTTCCAGTGGGCTCTGTAGACTCTAGGCCTGCTCCATCAGCTCGCCATCAAGATGAAAAAAAACTGGCCAACACTATAGGACCAAAGGCTCAATCAATCAAATGTCACATTAACATAACCCCCATAACAGGTAGGCTAGCACAATCATTAGATTTTTTTCTCAGTGTGTACACAATACAAAGCTAACGGCACTCGTTGCTCCATAATTAAATTAAAGGGAAATAATTGAACAGTAATTACTATTACAGTAATAGTACAGCATTCACAGTTCATATAAATGCTACACTTAGCTATTGACTGTGATATTTAGCCAGTAAACAGGTTAGAAAATGCTAAAGTGGCCAGGTAACCATGATACTCATTCATGAAAAAGAATCACTTCAACGTCCATACAATATATGCATAGTTGTTTGGCTTTCATGTCAGTGCATGTTAAAGTTGGCATTATGTAGAAACAGGTAAAAGGTTTGGCATATAAGTGTGCTAACCCAATCCATGTAAAGGAATGGAGGCGGCTAACTAGCATTAACACAAACAAATGCTACACTCACCTAATTCCACGGGCTACGCCTCGCACACAAGCCCGATCCACCCAAGTTGGGTTGTGCTCCTACAAGCTCCTACAAGATAACATGTATGCACTGAATGTCAAGTGGAATTAAAGAATAGTACAGTGAAAACAAGCGTGAAACAACCTGCGCAGCAAAGAAATGATATGTCCATGAAAACAGACAGGTGGCGCACCTTATCCAGAAAAGTTATACAGTGCACATTTAAATAGTGCATCAGTCATTCGGCAAACTAAAGGTGTACAAAGCAGTTCTAAGCAACAGTTCTCTGACAGCAACCCCGCTGACCACCGGAAACTGGCTAACCAGTTAGTCTCTTTTTATTCCAGATTTGAAACCTCACCTCCCTCTCCCACCGTGAACACTTCTGCCAACCCAAACATACCTCCCTCTCCACCCTCTCAGTTCTGAGACGGAATGTGAACGGGCTGTTTTGGAAATCAAACTCCCTGAAAAGCTGCTGGACCAGATGGTGTTAACACCTCCCTGGAGTCATGCAACGTCCCAGGCTGCTTCAAGTCGTCCATCATCGTCCCTTTCCGCAAGAAGCCCCGGATCACTGGACTTAATGACTACAGGTCTGTGCCGCTGACGTCTGTAGTAATTAAGTCCTTTTGTGTGCTTGGTCTTACCCCAACTCAAGTCCTTCACCTCCTCCCTGCTGGACCCCCTGCAGTTTACCTACAGCGCCAACAGGTCTTTAGATGATGTCAGAGGGAGGTGGACCGGCTGGTGTTCTGGTGCAGTGGGAACAACCTGGACGCCCAGAAGACAGGGGAGATGATCGTGGACGTCACAGCCTCCCAGTCCCCCTTCGCCCTGACAGGCTCCCCTATCACCACTGTGGACTCCTTATGCTTCCTTGACACCACCATCACTCAAGACCTCAAGTGGGAGCCCATCATCTGCTCCCTCATCAAGAAGGCCCAGCAGAGGATGTCCTTCCTGCGACAGCTGAGGAAATCCAAGCTGCCAGCGCAGATGATGGTGCAGTTTTACACGGCCCTCATTGAATCCATCCTCACCTCCTCCATCACCGTGTGGTACGCTGGAGCCACAGCCAGGGACAAACAGAGACTACAGCGCATTGTCCGCTCGGCTGAGAATCTGATTGACTGCAGATTTCCATCCCTGCAGGACCTGTATGTCTTGGGACGAGCAGGTCGGATCACAGCCAACACTTCTCACCCAACACTTCTCACCCTGGACACGGACTATTTGAGCCACTCCCATCGAGTAGGCGGCTACAGTCACTGCACTGTTGTTCTGTTTAATTTACATAAATCACTAGTATTCTACACATTTTATTTTGCATGCTCTTATTTTATGTTAGCACAGTCTGTACTTTTTTAATCTTTGTTTTGTGTTGTTCACCAACAATACTAATAAAAATGATTCTGATTCCGAACATGTCCTGTTTGTTGAAAAGCCAAACTTCCTCAATTCTAAAAGCCGGCTCATATATGAAACACCCAGTAGAGGAAATCTTACTGTCCACATCCTGTACATGATCTTAGAAAAGATTGTGCACAGAGAAGCTGAAATGCATTGAGTTGGAGTCAGTGGTTTATCAGATCAAATAATTGCATAACCTTACTTGGTTTGTCAAAGTTTAGTTACAGTATTATCATTTCTGTAAAACCTAGTTTGATTTTGTACAGGATCAGTGCACATAAGCAGCGTGCGGTTGGCCCATTGCTTGAGCTGTCACTGAGGCGTACAATCAGCTTTGTGGCAACTGTCAGCACGCCTGGACGGATTGAGGTCTGCTACTTAAGCTGAAGGACTGTGACCTGATGTTAACTTGACAGCCACAGAATAATAAACAAGTGAGCAGCCGCAAACACTGCCATGCGCATTCAACATCAACACAGTGCTCGAGCACGAGGGGCTTCAAATAAGGACAGCAGACTGTTAGTGACATGTGCTGACCACTGCTAAAGATGTGTTCAGCAGTCACAGCTCTGTATCCATGTTGGCATCAGAAATGGTTCTATTTAAATGGGACACATCAAGCATGTTATATGGTATACAGTGTTTACACCTTAAAATATACATACATGTCAAGAGTGATGATCGAATATATATGGACTCTTTCTTTCTTTCCACTAGCCAGCTTTTCAAGTGGAAGGCCCTTTACATACTTATCTCTATGAAATTACTTTGCCTGTGAACTTCCACTCTCTCTATGAAGACAAGCAGGAACAAGGCAAGCCTGCTCAAGGTAGGAATGCATATTTTTAAAAGTATGTTTTCGCAATAAAATACTTGAAATAAATTAAAACGGGGCAATTCAACATAAGGCCAAGGGGTCCAAGCGATTTAATCCGGCCCACAACCCATCTTCAAAATATTGAAAAAATAAACCAGTAAACAAGATTTTAAGTTTATTTCTGGTTTAGCACTAGTTTGGACCTGGTTTGTTACTTGTTTAATTCTGCTTTTTTTTTTAAATTCTAGTTTATTCCTGGTTCAGACCTGGTTGGTACTGGTCTAGTCCTAGTTTAATTCTGGTTCAGTATTGGATGGGCTGTTTTGCAAAGCAATGTTAGTAAATCATGTTGTATGTTATTTCTCGCAAAAATCTAATCAGTAGTTATTTTACTGTATTAACTCAACAGCGTACGGGATATTTCCTGCAATCCTAAAGAAATATGGTCCTTGGGAAAATAAAGTTCCTGCCTGCATTGAAAGCAGGATAGATAAGCCATGCTTTCGTGTATTCCAGGCAAACTTACATGTTCATGGTGATGCACTTTAATTTTTTCAGATATTAAATCAAAATGTGATTTGGGCAAGGTGCTTTGGAAGATTTTGATGGGTTTATCTAATTTAGTTATTCATAAATCTTATTTTCTTCTGCTTTTGTTTTATTTCACATCTGCAATACTTTAGTAAACTCTTTTCATTGAATGGTTGTAGCATGGCATTAGTCTGAGTTAAAGACATTCATATTTTACAACATATTTGCACAAGAGAAGTTCATCTCTTGCCTGTGTGGCCCTCCAGTTGCAGCTCTTTCACATGTGGCCTGCTGGTCCTGGCTCAGGTTATTAAAGCACACCTCTCCATCTGCTGCATGCTGCTACTCTGGCCTTTTGTCAGTTTGAAGATGCAGCCTAACAGCCGTGCCCAGATCTCAGATAAAACCTAAATCCATTTATCAGTGTGTCTGTCAACTATCGACAATCCCATCTGTCTTCACTGAGATAAGACTGCGCTGCTCTGGAATCTTCACAAGACACATAGCCTTCTGAGCAGCTAGACTAAAGAGAATGAAATTAGTCTCATTAAAAATCAAATGTGGGGAAAGTTAAACATTTATTTTATTTGCAAAGTAAAGACAAATGCACATGTGATGTCTTAACAATGTTTTCTTTTTCCAAGCGTTTACCTGGTTTGTAAATGCGTTGACCTCCAGATTTATTCTCCCCAAATCTGAATCATACTATTGTATGTACAGTTTTTGTAACACAAAGAAAGTCGAGCAGCACTGCTACTAGACAACAAAAGTGTGAAAGTTGATGCGTTAGCAACCTGATACTTTCTGAATTATTAATAAATGAGAGCAAACAAGAGCAACCATTTTAGAACGCAGATAATCAAATGAGACTGTGTTGTGATAAAAGTGGAATTAATAATTAATTACTTTGTCCCAGATTTTGTGGTTGCACGTAAATCAAAATTCAAAATTAAATATGCCTTGTTATTGAAAAATAAAGTTTACCTTTGATCGTTGTGTTAAGGGTTACTGTGTTCCAGCTCAACTGCATACAGCAACGGCCCGGATTAAACATTATATTCAAACCTTAATCTGTTCAGTTTTCAAAGACTTGCTCTGAGAAATACTTCAACACTATGTTAGGTAGACGAAAAGATTATGCAACAAGGCAAAGTCTCGTCTAGTGCAAACCGAACATTTGTGCTAAAAACTAACGGATCCACAATTTAACATTTCCACTTTTGAATATTCGACCAGTATTTCTGTGGTGTTATCCAGAGCTCAGTGGCTGCAGTAATTGGTGTTTGACTATAGGACATCCTCTCTACCTCACCCACATCTCCTATGCTACAGGCCGTGGTTTCATTCAACTCTCCCACCATCCCAGCTCTGTATGCACCGCCAATGTTCTTCACTGACGCCGCTCTAATGGCCCATTATTTCGATGCACACTGACTTTAGTTTAACTTTGCGCTGGCTACCGAGCCTAAAGAGCAGAGGTGTAGGGATAATAGAGGAGAATGATTCTTTTGACGGGAGAGAAATACATAATATGTTATGCTAAAAACAGACCTGGTAGATTTTATATTTTTTACAATTATACATTTTGCTATTTCATTTCAATATCAGGAGTCACAATACCTTACCTTAGTAACCGTTGCAAGTGAAGTCAGAAAATCCCAAATTGACTCTTGAAGTCAGTTGAAGTGTCTTTATTTCATCTACTCATCTGAATTGCAAGAGATAGCTGAACAGAGTCATGCATCAGTACACATTTGCATTGGAAGGTCTGCAGGGCTGGAGTGAACTGTGTGGGTCCCTCAGCCAGTTCACTCCCACACACTGGTCAATCTGTTTAGCTCCAATTAAATGCAGAACAAGAACTGCCTCCATGGTCCAGTGTTTTGGCATAATTTTGAGAATATTTTGCCATATATATATATATATATATATATATATATATTATTATATATATGTGTGTGTTTTGGTTTCTTTGGAGCTCTTTGTTGAACACAATGAAAAGATAACCACTTTTTGCCAACCCCTGGATATAAACAGAGAAACGAGCACATTTAAATTACACTTACCAACATAGAATGGTATGTTATTTAAACTGTATATGGGTCACTCCACTACAGTGTACAATTGCAATTGTCTTTAGGGCATCATTAAAAAAATTCCAAAAGCAAAAATGGCAAGGTCTTTGTTATTTTTTAAACCTTGTATATTATACATATATATAAGATAAAATGAGAACAGCAGATTAAACAAACTCAAAAAAAAAAAGCTGTCCACCCCGGATAGGAATTGATTTTTGATCGAGTTCTGTTACATGATAGTACTCTCAACTTAAGCGTAACCAGGAAGTGTTCAGTATTAGTGACGTTCAATCAATGCCAGTTACTGTACTCAACAGTGGAACTGTTTTTGTTGTGTCTGGGAGCCTGTCGCGTTCCATCATAATTTCGATCTCTTTTCGAGTCCTTTTATGAGTTGTTACAACGAAACAACATTGTTTACCGCATGGGGAAAACCAATATCTTACTTCCGTACTTACGTTTTGCGGCGCTGTCCGACACAAATTGCTCAGCAGTCTGACAGACGGTCAAGCGAGGGAGAAATCTGTTTTGAAAGTTTTGTGTCCTACGAAGTTTACATATGTTACTTCCAAGGTAAGTTTGCTGTGTGTGTCAATTGTAAGAATGTATAATGTATCCATTTATGATGCAAAGAGGTGGTACTTTCTAAACTGAGTTGGAATTTTAAAAAAATCACTATTTTAAATTTGGACCTTTATGTAACACTTTTGTACACTTTAGTGTGGAGTGACCCATTTACTGATCTACAAAACTTGCATTGCTCTAAGTCAGGGGTATCAAATTCATTTTGGGCAGCGGGCCGAATTATGATGCTCAGGCTGGGCCACGGGCTGAACATAACGTAAAAAATAAAACAATAAAAACTATAAGAAATAAATAGCTTTATATAGCCTTGTAATAGTACTTTGTGGACACTGTTGCACAAATCTGCTGCAGGTGAAGTCCATATTCATGCATCAGCAGCAGGAACAGGAATATGGACTTATGACTTGGGTTTTGACAATTCTCTTTTAAAGCTGAAGGTAAATTCACAAAACAATTGTTTTAGGGAGTTGTGGGTTTGGAGTACAAACTGACCCTGAGGCTTCCCAGAATGATTGATTTGACTGGATATAAGAGGGTTACAGCTTTTTTATGTACAACATATCAAGCAGTTTCAGTTTTCTTTCATAAAATGGTGGACAAAATGGAATAAATAAAGAAAAAGTCCAACATCCCACGCGTGGGACACACTAAGCATAATATGTTCGCCAAAGGTCAAAGAAGCAGTCAGAGCAGAGAGGCCCAGACTTCCCTCACCCCTGAGATATAGTCCCCCCAACTTGTCCTGGCTCTTCCCCAGGTTCTCCACCCGATGGGAAATGCCCAGAACACCTCCAGGAGGCATCCGGAACAGATGCCCGAGCAGCCTCAATTGGCTCCTATTGACTTGGAGGAGCAGCCGCTCTATGCCAAGCTCCTCCCATGTGACTGAGCTTCTCACTCTATCTCTAAGGGAGCACCCAGTCACCCTGAGGAGGAAATTAATTTCAATCAAGCTTGTCCTTTCAATCATTACCCAAAGCTCATGACCATGGGTGAGGGTTTGAATGTAGATTGACCGATAAATTATGAGCAGTCTTCTGACAACAGTCTTTACCACAACAGTCTTTTCCACAACAGTCTTTTCCACAACAGTCTTTTCCACAACAGTCTTTTCCACAACAGTCTTTTCCACAACAATTTTTACCACAACAGTCCAAATAGGGGCTGCATCACTGCAGATGCTGCACTGATCCTCCAGTCAATCTACAGCTCCTTCCCTCCTTCAGTCGTGACCAAGACCCCAAGATAGTTGAACTCCCCACCCATCTGGAGAGGGCAAGCCATCTTTTTGCAGTCGAGAACCATGGCCTCGGATTTGGAGGTGCTGATTCTCATCCCTGGTGGGCTCTTTACACTCGTTGCAAACCGTCCCGGTGCATGCTGCAGGTCCTGGTTTAATGAAGCAATCAGGACAACATAATCTGCAAACAGCAATGATGAAATCCTGTAGTCCCCAAACCAGACCCCTGACTGAACCTAGATACTCTGTTCATTAAAACAATGAACAGAACCGGTGACAAAGGGCAGCCCTGATGGAGTCCAACATGCAATAGGAACACGTGTATGACAATCCCCAAAAAACTAATTTGTTTTAACATTTATTTATGTTTAATTGAATTATTTGATCATAATTATGGGACCTACTGTACTGTTTCTAACCCTTAATGTTCACTTAACTGGACAGGTTTTATGGATAAAAACTGCATTATGACAACAAAAGCCTCAGCATAATGTTACTTATATGGTTTGTGGATTGGACAGGCTCACATTTTTAATTTGTATGCCTGGATCACTTGTGCTTTGCTGCAACTAGTTCTGATTTGTCTCCAGAATGGCCCCTGTAACTACATAGAATGTTGTGTCCCACAGTGATAGCCCTGTGTATGTGTGTGTGTTTGCATGATTGTGTGTGTGTGTGTGTGTGTGTGTGTGTGTGTTTGTGAATGCATGGAGGTACAGGCTGTTCGGAGAAGGAGGGCGCAGCACACTGACCGTCACTTTCCCCGGCTGTCAGGACCAATCAGTGTCTGGCAAGTTAATGGAGAACACAAAACCTATTTAAAAGCTACATTTACCACTTGGCTGATTCCATTACATTGTGTAATTTCCAGGTGTCACATTTCCCCTCCACACGTCTGTCTTAATGCTCTCCCAAGCACCCTCTGATTAGTCAGCCCCAACTCACTCTCTCCCCCAAATCCACTCTAGCACAGAAATCCGGCTGTTTACGTCCTCCTGGAAAGGGAAAAACTCCTTACTGCACATTTGGTCAGAGCATGTTGACCAATAATTTTGAATACTGCCTGAAACACAACACAGAAAAATCAAGTCTGTGAGTGTGTGTATGTGGTTCTCTCTGTTATCCCCCAAGCGTTCATACACACAGTTTAGCCATCTTCAAAAAGCAGTGTGGATGCAAATATTCTCTATCATGAGTTTTATTATAGACTTAAGATTGTGGTGGACACCAGTGGGTAAAACACACCAAAGATAATTTCCCATAAATTATATTTATTTGGTTTCAAATGACATATGGAGCTTTTGTTTGGACCGAGCAGCGATTATACAACCTGCTGTTGAGCATTCAAGAGAAGATGCAGCGTAGCCAAGAAGAGTAGGGAAATTTGTCTAAAATACAGAATACTGGAATAAGCCTATTTTGTACATGCATTGTATTGACTACCATCCATGTCCCTTTTTGTTGTTTTATTACCCTATGTTCTTTGTATTCAGAAGAGATGCAGCACATGATTGGGGGCAAAGTAGATCAGATTCAAACTTTAATCTACAGCTATTACAAGCTTATCATTATTAAAGCATAAATGAGCAATCTAGAGGACATGATTCTGCCTTCTATTGTAATTGCATTCAGACCTTTGCACACCCTCTCCGTGTCAGAGGTTGGATGGTTTATAACAAGGACTGTAATGAACTGGCCAGCCAGCGATTCCCACTGGTCCCAAAATGCTCCAGTGCTAACCTCCACACTTCTGTCAGATGCATCATGATGTTTAATCAGTAGCTGGGCATTGAGCTGTGCACGTCACAAACCAATCAATTATTGTAGGAGATGCAATTATAGACTTCATGTGATGTGGGATGTAAATCATGTCTCTGCAGGTCTGCGTAGTTTTACAAAGAATAATTTTAGTTATCTAAGTAGCATAAATTTGGTGGTCTCTGGCTGCGTGTATTTGTGGCCCAAAGGCATTACTGAATTGGATAGTAAGCAGCATGAAATGGTGCGTGAAGAGTGAGGAGAGACATTCACAAAATGTCAAATGCAGGAATCTATTTCACAATGCTGATCAAACCCCTTGGCAGCACCAAAATCAGATTCCCAAAAAAATAAACATCAATGTAAGAAATAGCGCTCACAGCAATGGAATTACATACTACACTGAAGCGTTATTGCACAAGTTCTATGCTGTCACCACGATCCAAGGTGATCACCACTTCCAAGAATGAGTCGGTGGAATCCCTCATTCGTCCTGGAGTGATCCGTCGTAGAAAACGTTTAAAAGGAAGTCATCTGGACAATGTTTAAAAAAACCAAGGTATTTTGACTTCCTTTCGAAATCTGGTGCAGATCATCTTTGCTCTTGTAAGATTCATTATTTTGTGGTGGTCCCTGACAAATAAAGACTATACTAAACCAGATGCTGTACTTGTACTCTTACTCATCATTGTGGCAGCCTTGTCACCTGACTCTCACATGTGCTCTCCTCTCAGTGGGCTGTGTGCAAGACGTTGCCCATGGAGATAAAAGCCATCTGCTCATTCAACACCGCTTTCTGATCAGAATAATGCTGACACTAAATCAGATGTGACTCTCCATGATGATTTTATTTGTATCATATCATCACAGATTTTGTGTTTGTGGTCTTGGTGATTCTCAGCTAGTTTAGGGACTTTCAGTAATCTTAAACATGACCATAGTGGACAACATGTGCCTTTGGTTAGAAAAAAACAAAAGGGACAACAAATATATGTTCATTATGATTAAATTGGCTCTCTACATCATTTAGCCTGGGGAAAATTGGCAATGGCAACGTAAGTAAAAACTGTTGCTCAAACAAGTATACAAAAGTTAAAAAAGGATTTTTTGTATAACATTTTTCAATATATGGGATGAATGTGTGAAGAACCCCTAATGCCTTGTACTCAATTAATGGATGTACAATTTTACTGTATAATTCAACTCCTATAGGGTTCATCTTTTAGAACTTTTACTTTTATCTATCCTCCAACTAAATGTATCCAAACAATGTTTCCAGAATGTTATTTCAGGTGAGCAGAAGTTATTTGTTATCATTTGCGATTACAGTACATGTATTTTCTCATTTGTGTTGCTTTTACAGAGTATGCCATTTCCTCAAACATGATTGTCAACAAGCTTTTCTAAAAGGTCACCCGCCTTTTACTGCCTGTGAGCTGGTAAAGGCTCTCTTATGGGGTCCGCGTTTTTCTGTGCTCAAGGTGAAGTCGATGAGCCGCTGTGACTCCCTGCATCAGAATGCGAGAGCAGAAAAAGAGGTCATTTGAAATGCAAAGCCTGGGTGCCATAAGGACCCTTCGCGGTCCATTTAATTACATGCAGCCCCCTGAAGTTATGAGATCTATCAAAGTGCCAATACTTACAAGTGGGGGAATAAGGACATAATTGATTCGAGGATTGCTGATCATGCCTATTGAACCGGCACAGTTTGTTTCTCTGTAGAGTAAAGGGAAAGAACACTAGCACACGTGGAGGCAGCCTTTGAATGAGATATAGACAGAGGTAAATGAATGCCACTATTGCTTTCCTATCTACGTCAGATGGACTTTTACGTAAATCATTTCTGAATTATAAAGCGTGACAAGGGTATGAGTATTGACATGTATTGTTTGGTAGGGTTGGGCAATCAATGGCATTTTAAATAAATCAAGATTCAATCATTTCAAATTGTCCGTGATAAGCCAGGTCTACGGCCAATCCTGGAGTAGAGGTCAGTCTCCAGAAATACATTTGACTCTCATATGGAAAATCATGTCTTTATTCTTAAAAAAGAAAAGATCGTTGTGAAAAAGAAGGTTTATATAAACTAAATGTGGTGACACATTTGAGTTGTGCAATCTGAGGTTAATTTGATTGTTGTTTTGATGATAACAACATATATTACAAATCACATCCGAGGAAATGTGGGTCAAGATTCTCAGTCACCTTCCACAATTAAGTACTGTCAGAAATGTACACAACATTCTACTGAGAAAGTAGGCGAAGTAGGAGAAAGTATCAGCATGTATAAGTCAAATTACAATCATACATTCAATATGTCCTTAACGTTATATAGAATTTGAAGCACATTTAGAAAATATTGTAGTGTACTGTGACAATAATATCATGTGCCTCACAATACTTTCCTACAGATACAGAACTAATAAATGAACTTCTTTGGAGAGACTTGGGTCTGTCTTTTATTGGGTATATTTTATTTTTAGGGCCACTGATTTGTCCCAGTGCAAATTGCAGGTCAACAATGTTGATGTGTGGCCCAGGTCCTCCTCCTAAGCCACTGCTGGATCTCTCACTGTCGGAAGAGTGTATTAAAAGCACCCAAAGGCCCACTAATGATCTGCTCTCCATCACTGCGCAGCTTGCCAGGAAATGTCCCTGCTTTAATTAGTGATTCCGAAGCAACAATCAATTCACACATATGTTAAAGGAATTAAATCTGTCTGTTTTAGATGTAGCTATTTGGTGGGCGGACGGGGTAATTGTTAACATTACTGACAGTGGAGCGCGGTGCTTAAAAGACAGCAGAGCGGCCTGTCTCTGGGTCAAATGGAGGATGTGGGCAGAGTGCATTCGTCATGTGAGCGCCAAGCTATTTTCTCCCTTCTGACTGACTGCAGGCCATCCTTCAGGAGCGAGTCATTTATCAAACAGGCTGATTCCCCTCCGGCAGCGGGCGAGCGGATGAAGCCTGACACCGCGGGCTCAGCCACACAGGAGCAAGCACGCTGGGATGCATAAGCGCCTGGTTGTACTGTTGCAGCGATTGGACTGGACTCATACAGGATAACAAGTAAAACACAATGAGAGCTAATGCTAACCGACAGGGATGTGTTAGTCTCTGGCAGTACTGCACCGCTCTGCACTTTCAATGTTATGCACGCGAACATCTTCTTGGCATGGTGTATCAACTTGTCTCTCAAGCTTATAGCAGCACATTTTCATAAGATCAACATCTGCTATATCTGTTTCGTTATGTTTTTATTTTTATGTTTAAATATAAACAAAACAAAAGGAACAAACCGAGCAAGAACATTCAAAAAATTAATAAAAAGGAAATAAGAAGTAAAATGTTAGTTTGGCATATGTCCCCCAATGTATCAGTCCCATCTTTCTCCCAGTGTTTGTTAAATTTGTCCATGTCGAAGTTCAGAGTAAAAGTAATTTTTTTCAATAGTTCCTGTCATCCATTCCTTTGTTTCTGCCTTTTTCGCTTCAGCCAAAAGTACTTTCCACAGGTATCCATTTATCATCTCCATCGTTGAAGTCCTACATCAAAGGTGCATTGTTTTCAAGTCAAATGGAATATCAGTGTTGAAGACAATCCGTAGTGACTCATTGATCTCCGTCCAGTATTTGTGAATAATAGGGCAGTCCCAACACATGGTAATGATGAGCCAGTTGACAACCACAGTTTCTCCAGCAGTCAGCAGGTCCCTGTTAATAGTGAGCACTTTGACATGGTGTTATAAAGAAACGTGACACCTTTTTCCTTCCAAACGTGTGTTTTGTGTTCCCATTGAGATGTACATATATTTTCCCATTCGTTGTCTGTCAAAACAAAAATGCCTTCTCTTTCCACTTTATTTTTAATATATTTAGTAGATGATTGACCAAATTATTAACGCATTTGTATCATTTTAATATTGTTCACCTTGTCCCCCTTGTGTGTCCTGATGTATTAGATTTAATAAATATTTAAATCAGAGGGTTAAAGTAGTTTCTAGGTTATAATAACTCCTTATTTGTATATACCTTATTTGATTTTCTTCCTATTCTGGGCCACAAAACAGCAACGCTCTGATTTGAGCTGAAATAAAGTAATTTTTCAGACAAGGTAACATACTTTTGCTTTTGATAGAGTTTTGACTCGTATTTGAGGTTTTTTGTCTTGCCATACAAATCTTGAGATTGTTTTATTCCATTCAATGAACAGCCGGTTGGGGATGGAAAATGGGAGAGTCTGGAATAGATAGAAAAATCTGGGCAAAGCATTAATTTCTATAGTTCAACCCTATGACTTAATCTTAAGTATGGGATAGGAGTCAAGTTTTTGAGGTCTTTATTTATAGTGGAGAAAAGAGGGGTATAGTTTATAGTTGACAATTCTTTATGGAGGACTAAACCTAAATATTTAAGGGATTCTGTTTGCCATGTTAATGTGCATAGGTTTTTCACATTAGACATTTCTGGTTTGGTCAATTATAATAAAACATCATCTGCGCAGTAGGCAATCTAATGTCCTGCCCCCTCAATTGTAACACCATACTTTGTTTTTGATTGTCTAATAGACTGTCAAGGGCAGTTTTCATTAACATTGTAGCACCTCGTTATTTTTCAGAACTGCTAACAGACTAATTGTTTATATTTTAAGACGCTTGGTCTTGCACGCCACTGTTTTAGTGCATATCCCTCCTCTGAAAAACTGTATTTTAAAATGGTAATGTATGCACAGAATGTATGTATATGTACTCCACAAAAATAAACACAGAACATCTCCTACTGCCATCTTACAGTATACATACATGTGTAGCATATTTAGCTTCAGCAGCTCTAGTAATGAATGCCCAGAGGGGAGTCATGAATATGCATGTACACTATGTTTATTGTATGCATTTGGCATGGTGCTCAAAATAGAACCGGTGCGTTTAATATTTATGTCTAAAATTATCTACAAAATCATCATTGGAGTTGGGTTATTCACTATTCATGTTGCCCTATTTGTTTACATCTAAATGAAGAGTTAGGCTAAATCAATTATGGAATGAAAATACTAATTGCATGATGGTGTTGCCAATAACTGAATGGAAAGACCTCTCGAGTGGGAAGTCTGTGCTTAATTAAATCCACTGCTGTGCGGCGTTAAAGGCGATAGGTCAATATGAGCGTACATGCAGAACCACAGGCCCTGCTCTCCACTCATCATACATTAGAGTAGTGCAGTCTGAGGTGTGTGAAAAGGAACCGGCTCTGGGTTCATTTTATCATATAGTGTAACATATATTGTACAAATGATTTCAATCTTGGTCAAAAAAGCTACATTTGCATTTATTAACCTTTGCTCCAAACTCTATACCAGTAATTATTCTTCCACCATGTTACAGGCCAAATGGGTTAAACAGTCAGATTTTTCACCATACATTGTTTTATGGAAATGGGATTAAATTTAACTTCATGGCAATTTAATTTAATGTACAATTACACTTCAACAGTAATGACACAGAACTGTAAAACTGGTAAACTCTTAGTATTTTTAAACATTTATAACTGCACATAAACATTCAATAAACGTAAAACGCCTTTATTAAAGGGGACATTATCCTAAATCATAACCAGCTTGATTTAATTGTGTTTCCTCATCATTAGTTTACGCAAAGTTGTATTGGGATTGATCGATTGATTCATGCATGTTTGAGTAATCCTGGAACTGAGGCGTGCATGCTAAGGCAATGAGCTGTGATTAGTTAAAAAATTTAGACTAACTGATGCATGTAGGGTCCTAAAAATAAAAATAAAACATTTAAAAGACAATCCACTGGTTATGGTGAAACTCTAAAAAGGCAGGGCTTCTCATTTCTTTTCTTTTTTAAACAGGAAACCAATAGACCTGTCTCTATTACCAAGCCATTTTAGATCAATATTTCGGTTTACAATGAAAACAATTTAAAATGATAATCTACATATCTTAAAAGCATAATATGCCCTACTAGGAAAACACCTTTCTGCAAGTACACAGAGAATATGAGGCACTCAAACGGTCACTACTAACCAGTACCACAGAAATCAAATAAATTAAAAGTAAGATATAAACCTTGATTACACCTTTATGAAACATGTTTGGACTACGGCAAAATTAAGCATTTATTTATTCAGTCTGGTGGCGGTGTTGCACAAATATAAGGTGTCCAGTGCAGGCCTCAGTCACCGCCTGACAAACCCAGCTGCACCAGGCTGTGTGCTCTCCCCTGACACCCTTTCACTCTGTCACCACGAGAGCCTATTGTTCAGCATACTCAGCTACACTATACCTGACACCACGGCAATGCCCAGGGCTTCACACGGACTGAAAACTCCAAAAGAACTTTCCAAATTGTGGCATTTACCTGGTTTTATGTACACTGCGGCTGCTTGTAGCCAATAGACTGGGGCAATTCAATGATAAGAATAAAGATGTTATATTTAAATGTAAACAGGGGTCAAGCTTAAAATGTATTGAAAGTGCAATTCATTTATCTCTGCACCCATGTACAATTTAAGGTCGTGAATATGACTATGAATGTTTTGAGACTTTTGGACTCCGAGGGTTGAACGCTGCAACTGCTCTTTGATTATTCATTATTCATTGCAACATAATCCCCAAATTTAACACTATACATAAAACTAGATTACAACTTTTGATTATGGTTTGGCCAAAAGTGTAAAAACAACAAGGACAATATTGTTGTTTGAGTGCCAATGCGAGGGTAGTTTATCTGTGAGCACCAGAGTGGGGAGGCGCCCTTGGCTGGGTGACGTAGTTCTGCTCCTCTGGTTGGGAACCTGAAGCTGATATTGGTTGGATGTGAGAATCAATAAATAGAACACAGAGGACAATTTGAGGCATAACTGTACATGAGGCAGCATTTTTGTGACACAGTCGTAAAGTAACATCTTGTGCAAGGTTAATGAGGTTAAGTGTGAGAAACATGTGATGCTGCAAAAATACATTACAAAAGCATGGTATAAAATAAAAGGAATAGCACAATGTCATACTGCTGTAGTATTCAAAATGTGAAAGAAATTGCTGTATCAATTAAATTATTTCCCATTTTGCAACCATTTCAACTGTACTTTTTATACTTGATTGTGATACTGATATTTTGCAAAGAAATGCGTTCTAATAATCTTGTCATAGTGGAGATTTATTTCTGTAATGGGAAGAGGTATCAAGTAATAATGTTTTTGTACTTTGTTACTGTACTTAAGTAGATTGTCAGATATCTGTACTTTACTTGAGTAGAAACATTTCTGGTGACTTTTTACCTCTACGCCTTAGTATGTGTACTTTCTACTCCTTACATTATCACAACGAAGTCACGACTTTAGTATAAATTCCTGAATTTTTGTTTTTGTTTTTGGCACAAACTATTGGGAGAAATATAAAGACACAGCGTGAACATAGGAAGAAAAAGGAGAGAGGGAAGAGAGAGATGTGGGAAGAGAGAGATGTGGGGTCGAGCGTGCAGGTAGATGCTTAAAAATATTGACTGAATCATATTTTAGTTGTGTTTGACACAGTTGCTGAGCAGATGTGTGATCACAGCTGTGAGTGATCATAAACAGACAGGAGAATGAATAAACCAGGCTTTAGCTCCTCAGGTAAATAAAAGCTTTGAGAAGGAAAATCTCAGATTGCAGTTGTCAGGCTTTCTTTCTATTTAACCTTCATCGTCAAGAAACTAAACTGCAGAGAAAAAAGGAAATTCTTTAACATATACTTTTTTATTACTTGATTAAAGTGTAATTAATTGTAATAATTTCATTTAAAGCCATAGTTCAATTGACCAAATTTTAATACAGTCCCATCAACAGTATATTTTTATTTTTTTACTTTAAGTACATTTACCATGGTGTGCTTTTGTACTAAGAAGTTCCATCTGTACTTTTACTTGAGTAGGGAACTACTTTTGCCATTTTTTGTTGGCCCATAGGCTTTGTTTGACAGGAAAGATAGCGTGAAATAGGGGATGAGAGAGAAGGGAGGACATGCAGTAAATTGTCGGGGGTCGGGATTTGAACTCACAACAGGACACTAGGAGTGCACCGGGCAGCACCTGTGCAGGGATTTTCACAAATAGTACCAAGATAACTGTTACGGCTCAAGTTATATGGACTCAGAAGTAGACACAAGACAGACAAGAATTTACTCGAATGCTGGAAAGGACCAGGCAGGCCGGGAGCAGATCGTTGCATGAACGTGGCAGGCAGAGGCTGAACATGGACACTCAATGGAAACAATGAGAGAATCAGGGTAAGTAATTGAAACTATTCATCAGATCAGAATCAAAAATTGCTGGAGAGGCAGACGACAACTTCACTACACATAGGGAAGGAACGGAGGTGAACAGCAGCCAGTGTCACAGCCAGGGGCGTGGCAAAAACGTTTCTGTCATCCCCTAGTCCAGTAACCACTCACGTTCACACAGAAACACAGTGGGCGAAAGTGAAGCTAAATGCATCTGACTTTAAAATGTTTGTGTTGTACTTTTAAATATTTAAGAGGAGGAAGAAATCTCATCATTTTTGAACACTGTAAAACATGCATATTAAACTGTAATGCCCAAACATACTCGAACAAAGGAAATACAATTTTCAACAATTATTTATTCAACAGTTATTACTACTCTTCTATTTTGATTTTGTTATCAAGAAATGTTTTTATGCTGAATTGTTTAGCTATTCTGTCCAAGTAATTATCTTTATGGATCAATAGTAAAGTTTTATTTATAAGGCACATTTAAAAACACCACAATGGCCCAAAGTGCTGTACAAAGCCAATATAGCATACAATAAAGCATACAAGACATGTAAAAATAAGGTAAAATAACGCTATAAAAATGTTCTTCTCAATTTGTGTTAAAAGCCTGTGTAAACAAAAAGGTTTTAAACTAAATATTTAGAGATTGGGCTGTTCTAATTCCCTGAGGAAGACTATGCCAGAGTCTGGGACCCGCCACTGCAAAGGCGCGGTCAACTCTGGTTTTTAATCATGACCTCGGAACATCCAAGGTCATCAGATTTGCTGATCTCAATGCTCTTGTAGGAACATGGACAGACAAAAGCTCTGAAAGCCCATTCAAACATTTGAATAATTGTCATTCAGACAGTAAAGTTGGTCTGAATGACAAATGTTTGTGTCACAATCATCATGGCCAAAATAATTGTGATTAATGATATTGTTAAGATAGTTATTAATTATTGTTGACAACTTGACAGTTAAAACATGTCAAGGATATTAATATATGTATTTTTAGAATACTATTATATATCAAGCTCCATGTTTAAACAGCTATTGTATTGAATTGTACTTTGTTAGTGAATGAAAACAATAATCTAGACTAAAACGTCTTCAGTGGGGGTAGAAGTTCTGCTTTACAGGATACAAGATCAAGTAAACATGTTGCATTAAATATCTATGCAAGCAAAGGTAGACATAATAATGAACTTTAACAGTAAAAAAAAAAAAGTTCCACACTTTTTGAAAACTTGTGATCTTTATCAAGAATTTTTGGTAATTTTCTTGATAATGTTTATAGCCTATTTTTGTTTGCTTGAAATCGGCAAGATGTCGCCATAAAAACACCTTTTCAACAGGTCTAAAACAATAAGAAAAATACTTAATACTGTATACTGTTAATACTGTAGTGGAGTAGGAAGTACAGGTGTAGTGCTGTAAAAAGTCAGTTAAAAATTTACTTCAAAGTAGAAAATAGCAAACAATTTCAGTACTTTAATTTACTTTTCACCACAGAATATCATGGATACCAAATCTGGTAGTATAACGGTGATTATCTTTGTTGGCCATTATCACGACTACAAAATGTACCACGAACAATTACTGTCAACCATTTTTATTGTTTATTGTCCCGTCCAGTAAGCAGGCAGGCAAGTTTATTTGTAGAGCACAATTCATACACAAGGCAATTCAAAGTGCTTCACACAACAGGAAAAAATGCATTGAAATCACAAAGACATGGCACAAAATAGTACCTACCCAGGCGAATGTGTTAGTAAAAAGGCAGGGCAGGAAGCCAAACAAAAGCACTAAGCACAGCTAACCCTCCCTATATCCCTATATTCCCTATATCCTTATGTCTTTGTGAGTGAATGAAAGTAGTTGAGTCCATTGTAAGACAGTCTCTCTCCTACATCAATATCTAAAATATGCTCTATTTTACAACAACGGTTTGACCTTAAATACACCATAAATACCAGCTTAAATCTGGACAAGGCTTCCCTGGCTGTGCAGTTTCCTATTGCTCCTGACAGGTTGCACTTGCAGCTTTGAAATGCAGATCAAACACAAAGGACAATTTTCCCAATACGAAAACAAAATAAACAACAGCACACCATAGAGTATTATTTTCACTGAACTCCGAATACACTCCACAGTTTACTACACCGACGCAGCCCTAAATCATATAAAATTCTGCCCATTTTCACAGCTGTTAATATGCAGGATTTGAGATAGAATTGTCAGAGGGTGAAATGAAGGGCAGCTGTGGTCGGCCAGTCTCAAAGCACCAGTGATTTCGGGGACTTTGGGGAATGGCTGCTGCACCATCTCCAAATATTTTTCTTTCTATTTTTCCTCCTCTGTGTCACATGAATCCGGGCCTGATTGTACAGCGGCCCGTACTACTCATCAGGCACTCTTCAGCTCCGGCAATCATCCATGTCCTTACCTGTGTTCCCCTGCCAGTCGCCATGACAACAGCCTCCGCTTGATCAGCCGGCTATTCATGAAGTGACACTCCAATGACCACTTTGTAGATCACTAAAACATATCTGGATGAACAAATATGACAGTGTAATAATAGGCATTAAAAACTCCACTAAGTGTGTATGAAATTATGCCACAATGGTATAATCAGAGGGTAAATGTCCATCAGAAGATCGAAACCGTTTACAGTGGACTGATCTTGACATTTCTAGAAATTTTACAGGGCCATAATTTTAATTAATTATAATATGTTGTTTCTGTTCTTGATTATATATTGTGTAACTTTCTATTTTTATTTGTATTCATTTGTTTTACTGTTTAATACATACATGTTTGTTTGGATTGTTTGTGTTCATTACAAACAATATCTATCAATATCTAATTGCAGAAAAAGATTCAGTTGTAGTCATCTGGACTCTGTTTTAGAAAAAAACTAAAGTTTCAACTCTCATCCAAGAGTCATTCTCAATCTGTGAAACAAGTCTGAGAACTCTTGAACTCTTGTTTATATCCTACTCCGTGAAAGCCCTGCCTATGGACCATAGAAACTAACTGGGATGGGCCTATTGTTCACTGACTTTGGCTCCCTGCTCACTCAGTACCTGATTAGCATCCGAATGACTCTGGCGTCTCCATGGTTTCAGCAGACCATTATAAAAAACAGGTAGGTTGAATCTTAAACCTCCATTACGATTTAAGGAAGGATTCTCTTTTTTAACAATATTTTTTATCAATATCTAACTTCAACATCCACTTTCTAAAGTCCACTCATTCCTCCAGCAAGGGCTGGATCAATTTGTGGCAGCCTCCACTGCCCCAAATTGAGCCTGCTGTCTCTCACATTTTGATGACTTTCATGTATAATAATAGCAATTATGCTCATTTCTCATCAATCTGAAACCCACGGATAGAAAGCAAAGAAAGCAAAGAATGCACAATATAAGGTACATTTGTCTTCTTAAAGTATTTTCTGCTGTATACATTTAGACAAATTTGTTTTGAATTGTGATTTACAGAAACTCTATTTAGTGCCAATAGAAGTACTCGTATTAGCATTTTGTGGCATATATATATATATATATATATATATATATATATATAACATTGTGTGCTTTCAATATATTAACATTGTTGCTTTCAATATATAGCTAACTAACTGTTTTGCCTTTTTTTAGACTTGTAATCATTTGGAAACAACAACATCCAATCTGCACCCTAAGATGTTTTATTCTTTTATTAAATCCACTTCATTCATAGGTTTCTCTGAGACTTGAAAGGCCTTTTTCTTCAAATGCATTTTTCTCCCACAGAGACATAATGATCAGACCTTAAAATACCACCTACACACACCAGACTTTACAATCTTAGACTGACGGAATGTACAGAAGGATTTCTTGATATCTAATTCTAAGCCTGATTTATTCAAGTTTTAATTTGAAAAGGTGAAGAGGTGAATTTAGATTTTTTATCCACATTTTTAGCCAGATCTAGGCCGTTTCTCAATCCTCAGCGTGCAGACTCTGTACTCATGTACTCAGGGGGGCAGACTTGTGGGTCCAGACTTTGAATATGGACTTTGCTCTTTCAGCTTTGGGACAGGTGGACTTGATGACATCACAGGAAATAAAGCTGCACTCGCCATAATAAAATCTGAACTATTTAACAAATATATATATATATAATTATATATATATATATATAATATATATATATATATATATATATATATAATTATATATATAATTATATATATATATATATATATATATATTTTTTTTTTAAATCATCCATCAGTCCTTTTCATCATACTTCTTGAATTTTGTTTATTCTTGATAGTTTTACTGTAAATAAATTAAGAATATAAGATACATTGAATTGGCTTCTCGGCTACTGAACATACATGTTCAAATTTTGAGTTTCTATTTCCTCTGGTGGTTTTCAAAATAAAGTTACCTGGCAAGTGTTTACAATAAATAAAGCCTAATAAGCTTCTTCATTATTACTATTATTATTATTTCATTTTATATGCTTTGCTATTATTATTATTCATCGTAGTATGTTTTATGTTGCACCCTAATGTCGAAACCAGTTCTTATATTTGTGAAATTTGTTCACTGACAATGGCAATAAACCTTTTTCTGTTTCTGATTCAAGGGACCTTAAAAGCACTTTGCTAAAATTAGGCTTCAATGATTATTATTAGGTTGGTATTAATAATATTATTATTATTATAATAAAATATTTTAATGTATGCACAATTCAGATAGAAACATAGAAGTATGTTTCAAAGTTTCCAGTTTACTGGAAAAAAAACAGCTGAATGTCTTTTCATTGGAGATTGGTCACTAATTCATTGTGGAGAAAATGGGTAACAAGTTTTATCCTACACATCTGCAAAAAAAAAAAAAAAAAAAAAAAAAAAAATCAAATGAAAAATGTGCAACATTGAGGATAATTGTTAAAAATAAAGGCATTTGATTTATCGGCATGACCGGGTGGTTCTGCTCGCGGTTCTGGCTGCTCCCTGAACTCTTTGTGTGCACAGAGAAGGCAGCGGGTGGAGGGTAGAGGGTGGAGGTCAGAGGGTCGTGATGATTGGCTGCCAACGCGTGCGCTATATGAAGTGCATTGTGGGAATATTACTGAGCCAAGTCTCCTCTGATGCATCCTTTGTAAAACGGGTGGCGCAAGTTCTCGTCCAAGGATTTCCAGCAAACCTAATGAGAAGCGAACTTTGAATTGGAACAGTACTTGTGACGCGGAGGATGACGTTTCACTAGTCCACAAGTACCAAAGTCTGCAGAAGTACGTGGATTGAGAAATGCCAAGCCTAGAAAACTAGATAAGATAACCATAATCCTCTGTAAATATTTTTTTATCTAATATGTAAAGAAAATGGAAGAAATTTTACAGATGTAGTGCAGTGAGTGATTCAATTGTAGTTAAAGTGGCAGGTGTTTAAGAAGTGTTCATGAGTCCAACGGGAGAGGGGAAAGAAACTATTCTTATGGCAGGAGGTTCTGGTCCGGATGGACCGTAGCCTCCTGCCTGAGGGGAGTGGTTCAAATACTCCATGCCCAGGTTGAGAAGGGTCAGCTGTGATCCGACCTGCTCGTCCCAGAGCCCTGAGACGTACAGGTCCTGCAGAGATGGAAGTCTGCAGCCGATCACCTTCTCAGCAGAGCGCACAATGCGCTGTAGTCTCTGTTTGTCCCTGGCTGTGGCTCCAGCGTACCACACGGTGATGGAGGAGGTGAGGATGGACTCAATGATGGCCGTGTAAAACTGTATCATCATCTGCACTGGGAGCTTGACTTTCCTCAGCTGCCGCAGGAAGTACATCCTCTGCTGGGCCTTCTTGATGAGGGAGCTGATGGTGATGGGAGATTCTGTCATGGTCAGGGGGGGCTGGGGGGCTGTCACTTTCCTGAAGTCCACGATCATCTTCTGGGCGTTGAACTCCAGGTTGTTACCGCTGCACGAGGACACCAGCCCGTCCACCTCCCTCCTGTAGACAGACTCATCCCCATTCGAGATGAACCCGATGAGGGTGGTGTCGTCCGCAAACTTGATCAGTTTTACGGAGTCGTGGCTGAGTCGCGCCCTCTTTCAGCAGCCATGTGCACTGCCTCCTTCTGCTGCCTTAACTGCCTCAGTTTAGGTGTGAACCAGGGTTTGTCATTATTGAAAGTGATTATGGTGTGTGATGAATATACATATACATATAACATGTACTGTATATGAAAACATTAAATTGTGAAAAAATATTAACACATTTTCTTTCTTACATTTATGTGACTAAACCACAAGAGAAGTTTCCCAAATTGATATCTTTAAATGTAAAATGTTGTCCTATTCTCCTACAGTGTCTCATCTTGAATCATAATTAACAAATGGTTTATAAGATTACTAAGAACTACTTATTGAAGGGTTAGGGTTAGTAGCTAAGCCTGAATCATTCTTAATAAACTATTTGACAGTTTCAAGTATTTGTTCAGGCTTTATTAAGGCTATTAAACATGTACTAGTGTAGTTATTATAAAGTATTACCCAAAATGTTTTGATATGCGTTTCCAATTGTACATCCTAGAATCACACGTTACGAAGCAGAAATATCTAGAAGTGTTTTGATTTTACATTCTGCTTCACTTTGTTTTGTTGTTGTGTCTTATACAGTACAGAGCCTTGTCTCGCTGTGTATCTTGTGCGGTAGTTGTGATTGTTGACGTACACCAGGGCCAGACTTACCTGAGGCCCACCCGCAGGCAGACCCTCGCTGGAGACATTCCACTGCACAAGTGTATTTCCCATAATTGAATTGTCTTTGATGGACAAATTCATCTTCCTGGTATTACAGCGGAGCAATTTAATAGTTGTATGGATCAATCTTGTCCGTGGTAGACTTCTTTTTTTTTTTCAATAGGTTTAGCTACATAATGATGTTTACAAGTCCTTTTTACAGAAAAACAGAGAATTTAGAGCATTCATATAGGTTTTCAATTTATATTAGTATGATTACTCTTGTGCTTGGTACAGTAAACCCACCAAGAATTGTACTCATAAATGCAGAGACTCTATAGGGTGATGAGAGAGAAAGAAATATATTATATTACATGTTTTTATGACTTAAAATTATTATAAAACATAGTTTAGTTTATTTTACTCATTAGTGTCATGCACTATTTGAGAGGTACCACTGTCACATGGGCTTATAAGACTTGTGAAAATTGTTAAATCTTTCTGCTTATTGTGTATAAGCAGAAAGATTGTCTCTCGTCTGACATGGCAGACAAGACAAATAAAAAACTGTTCACTATGCAGGTTATGATACAAGGGACATTAAAGTCACGCAGAGCACATATGCACTCCTCTTCTGGGAGTGAGTGGAAATGTCTTGTCTCCAGAGCCAGAGGCAGAGTACCACACCTCTGGGCCCGCGCTGACCTCTAGGCTCGGGTTCAATGTAACATGTGGTACAGGACTGAATTTCCTTTCATTAACATTTATGTTCTTGGTTTTGGTTCAAAATACAATTTAATCGTCCCATTTCTGTCAATATGTTTCAAAATAAGATTTAAACTTTAAACTCTGATATTGCAGATTAACTCATTTCTATCCACAAACTGGAGCTCTGCATCTTTAAAAAAGTTCACATATACACCAAGATGTTTTATGTGAAATACTCCGATCAAATGTTTGGCCAGTCAGCCCAGCGCTCTGTGCGCCTGACTACAAAAAACCCATATGCCATGATCCAGAACAGAACGGACACTGAATGATAACCATGCTTTATGAAATTGTATAAATACTTCAGTGATTACAGAGTATGTCTGGTCATTTTATAACTATAACTATTTGAAACGCTATAAATTGAAACGCTATAAATTGAAACGCTATAAATTGAAACGCTATAAATTGCACCGTTAACACATCAATAAAATCAACATGTGAAAAAAAAAGAAGGGTTTTTTATTTTTTTATTTTTCATTTAGATTTTTTCCATGAATTCAAATAATAATTTTAACTGTGCTTTCAAACATTTTTTCCCCCCACCCTCGAACCCACTTCTTCAGAGTGATAATGCAACACCTTTCCTTCTGCGCTCTTCTGCTTGTTCCACACTATTGATTTTTCATGATAAACTGGCCGTACGTTCCACATGCATTACTCATGGGGATGTGCATCCAACATGTATCGCATTCATTCGAACAAGCAATAACAACTCTGTTACTACCCCTTTTTATTTTTTTACTCCTGCAAGATCTGTGATGTTATAGTTACGTTGTGCTGTGTGTGACTGTGCAAGTGTTGCCCCGAGAATTGAGATACAGTAATACATTATGACAGGGCCTTTTCTATCCCTTGCCTCGGGGGCAGTTAGTCATGTAAGTTTTTTTTTTTTTTTTCCCCATCCTAGGCCCTCAGGACCTTTCTCCGATCTGAAGCATTTCTATCAGCGCACCGTCATCTACCTCCTCCTCCCTCCATCTTTGCCGACAACACTTTCTTCATGTCATCTATCAATCTTTACCATAAGCCCAAAGCAAAGCCCGTGGTTGACAGTGACTGCTATAGCGCTATATACCGGGGGCTCCTGTGCCCGCTCCGCGCCCCCCCCCCCCCGCCCCTCCTGGAGAGCGGTCCCATCGAGCCGCCAGACGGCCAATCACAATGTGACAGTACTAGAACCAAGGAGGAGAGTCTGTTTGGCGGCGTAAACAACCTCTGACAGAAACACTGACTAACAATACACCAAAAGGAGAAAGAGAGGGGAGACTGTATTTATAACAGCAAGCCAAAAAAAAAAACAACACAACAATAAAACACATAAGTGAGATTCTGCACTCAATAACCAGGTGAGAGGGAAGAGAAGTTGGGCTGTGAGAATGGTGTTAGAAGAAAGAAAACACGGCTGTATTTGAGAAGTGGTATGGTTAACACACAAGCGCCATCTAACAATTGTTTATGTCAAGCTTATCATTTTTTTGATTGATTGAGAAGTTTAGGCATTCTTGACAACTGACATCATGAACTTTAAAAACATGAATAAAGCGTTTATGTATACAACTTTGCATGCAATATGGTCGATGGCAATAGTAACATTTGAATAGTCGCTGTTCCAAGTTTTCAAATTGTGATTGTAAAGATTATTAGGTAAATTGATCATCCTGATTATTCTGATCACGTTATTAAAGTTAGTAAAAAAAAAAGTTATAATCGTGACAATTTTAGAAGCAGTTTGTCCCAGTAATAAACAGGGATCCAAAATACACACTTCTTCGATTCGTTGCGAAGAGTGACACACTGTCCGATCCGTGTCTTCTCCCTCACACTATACACTAGCCACTTGATTTGACGCGAGAGCCCTCACAGCGGTACAGAGGGCCCTACCACTACTGAGGGTTTTACAGACCACTCACACACTCATAGGCGATTGGTTTCAGGTGTGACTTGATATAGCGGAGCGAGTGGATACTGACTGACCGTGTGTCCCTGATGGGCTAATCCAACTGTCAATCACGAACAACTGAATTTGCAGAGGTGAAAACGGTGACCAGATATGAATCAGTTTGTAAAAAAAATACAAAAAGATACAGAGTAATAGACCCATGTAAAGTCATTTTTATCTGGCTGTTTATGTCACACTAACTTGATTTTTGTCATACAGAATGGTGCCTTTAGTAAAGCTGGTCACAAACTTAAGGAACAATAATGTGTTAGGTAATGGGAATAAAAGAAAATTAAAAATTTGTATTAGTATTTAGTCTCAGTAATCGTGAATAATCGTTAAATTGTGATGTTTTTTCTCACAATAATTGAAACAATATAATTTGATATCTTGATATCCCAAGTTAGGGCTAATTTAAGGTACTGTACATACACACTTCGTGTGGGGTCAAAGATATGATACAAATGTATACATAAAAATACTATAAATATGCAGTCGTGCACCATCATTTTGCCAAGTGATTCAATATCAATTTCCTGAACATAAAGAATACATTTACTTGCTGCATTAACAAAAAACGTTCAAATTTATATGAAGAAGAAGAAGAAGAAGAAGAAGAAGAAGAAGAAGAAGAAGAAGAAGAAGAAGAAGAAGAAGAAGAAGAAGAAGAAGAAGAAGAAGAAGAAGAAGAAGAAGAAGAAGAAGAAGAAGAAGAAGAAGAAGAAGAAGAAGAAGAAGAAGAAGAAGAAGGAAATAGATATACTACAACTCAAAAGTTGTTGTTTTGAAAATGTAACAAATAAAAGTTGCTCATGCTCAGGGGTAATAGGGCAATGCAAACCAAAGAAAGGATTAAGAAATTAAGTTGTTTTCATGTTGTTGCAATTCATTATTTCAAAGAGAATAAGACATTAGACTGGATAAACAAAGCCTGATTAATTCACAAAGCAAACACTGTCTAATGATTCCTGTCTCGTTTGAGAATATTGTGGAAAATGTACACAATGAACACTTTCATGCAGCCTCTCTTCTAATATGAGTGAAGTCAATAAAACGTTTGCAGTTTATTTCTTTGTTCAAAGCTTCACTAGAAATACAGATTAAACCTGTAATTTAGCTATAACTTTATTGTCAAAGAGCTTTCTCAAGTATGCCTGGGTTAGGTTAGGTTTGTCTTACTTTGATCTTTTTGGGGGGTTGGGCACCTCTGGAGCTTGCCAGAAGTGAATAGTGATTGCACAAGTAGATTACATAGAACCAGTAAGAAGAAACTTTGCACAAATATATAAAAGGTGTGTATACTTTGATGGCGATGCAGGAGTAGTAGAAGTAGATACGGGTAAAGTAGAAGTAAAAGTAGATGTGGAAGGTCTGTAACAGAAAATTATAATTACTAATCAAGCAGATGTGATGCTTTACAGAGTCGCAAAATGGTTTGATCTGAAAAAAGTTGACACAAATATGCAAAGGTTTATCGATCTTGATGTCGACTCCATGCTGGAGTAGTAATAGTTGTTGTAGTACTGTGTAGAAAGGGGACTGGCGGACACGGTACAATTTCATCCATTATATCCCTGAAAAGAAAAAAAAAAAAATGTTTTAATTAGAAAATGCTCCCCAGAATGGCAGTAGCAGCACTTATTTATAACCACAGGGACGTATTGTAACCTCAGAGAACACATGCCGTGACGTCAACTAGATAAACCAAAATATCTTGTTAGATAGTGTACAAAACTTGGAATCCATCAAAAATAAATAATCAGTTGTTTAATGTCCATCTTTTTTTGTACCTCTTTTACACAACCACTGTTGCAGATCCAGTCATTCAGTGAATGACCATCACGTGGTTCAGAGCTTTGGTGCTTCTGGTTTGCTGAGGTTATACCTTTTGGTCTGTTGTCCAGATCACGTGAAGGACCAGGTTTAGGGTCTCTCGTGGGGGCAGGTGGAGATATTGAACTGGCAAAAGTTTGGTTAAATTACCTTTAAAAACTGATCCTCAGGTTTTTGGTTGTTCATATTGTCCAAAAACTTCTTTTAACACTGCATGTATTTCTGTGGTGTTCATGGTCCTGTTCAGGTGTTGCAACTGCAAAACAGTTGTCTGATGCTAGTTTTAAGGTTATTTTAAGGTTACAAAAGTTTCACTGCAAAAATAATTCAAATTAAATAGTACTTGAGTCCCAGAGCTTCAGACAGATCCTTCCTGTTAGCTTCACTCCCCCGTAGGTAACGGTGGTGACATCACTTGAAAGGTATCAACATGTGTTGTAGTAGAGGCTATAAAATACACATAAATGAAGTATTAACTTACTTACTTACAGAAAGTAAAGCCATTAATTTGTCCCCTGGCATCCTGGGTGTCAAAATATGTACCTACAATGAACAAATCTTTAAAAGGCTGTAGTATATTGGAGTTTCTCAATAAGATCTCGCAACATGAATATCAAGTGCTACAAAAATCGATGGTAGATAAACTGCTCACCAGTTGCTCTCAGAGATTGGCAGATGATCTGAGTTGAAGATTTGACTTGCTTGGATGCTGCATTCAAGGCTCCTGGGAAGTCGGTTGTTTCCCACTTGAACATTACGATTTCAAACTTCAGAGCATTCAAACTGAATGAACTCTTATGTAAACAGGCTAATGCTAATGCAGCCAAAGAAATGTATTGTAAATATATATGTAAATCATCTAACCTGTTAAATGAACTTATCAGTTCAATAAACGTATCAGAATATTGTCAGATTTGACTTTGTAACTAATGTTCACATTATTGACTATGGTTAACTTCTTAAAATGATATTTGTGGTTTTTATTATTGTAGTAGCCTGGAACACACTATAAGTCTGTTATATATCATGTCGTCACCGTGATGTATGAGCCCCCAAATGTAGAACAAACCGGTGCAAGAATCAGTGAATCAGTCACTTTCATCTATATTGTATTGCTTAGCTTTTTTTTTTTCTTTTTTTTATTGCTGTGAGTGGTCTGCATGTGTTGGTGTTCCGCTGTTTGCCCCTCAGGGATAATAAGGACAACCTTCAACCTATTATTAAGAAAATAAAATTAGATCATGCTGTAGCAGGGAAATATAAGGGAATACTATTTTTTAATGTGTAAATAATAAACAATGAGTAGTAGCCTTAATGTTTATTTAGACTGTTTGTTGACTAAGTTATTGTATTGTATTAATTATGTTTTCATTGCCCGTGCATCATTTAAGAATATTATGGCGCTATTCTTCTTACATTTTTAACTGGAAACCCCAAGAAATGCCTAGCTCCAGCTCAATATCTCCTCCCAGCAGCAGCACTCTGACTCCTTAATCTTATGAACACAGCCCTGATGTCCTTGAGCGTGGACTGCAATCCCTCCCGAATGCACAACCAATCCTCCCCGGACCCCTGTGTCCCATAAGGGGGGCTTGACCGCTGATTGTTTGGGCATTTGATTTTGCGGTTAGTGATCTGGAGACTTGCAGGTTTGTTTGTTGCGGTCTATAACAAACAGTAGTGGTTTTGCTGCCAAATTGCAACTTGTCAATCTGTTGCCTCGTGGATTGACCAGCGGGGGTAAAGAAGGAGAGGGTCTGGGCAGCGGAGTGTGGAGAGAAACGGAGAAGGTGTCAGGACCTTAGATTGAGAAAGGCCGGTCCGATATAACAGGGGCACCGCCTGGGGAAAGATTTGACTTAGACCAATGGGGAGGAGTTAAGGGTTCAGGACATGGCAGCGTGTGAGGGAGAAAGAGAGAGCGGACTGAAACTCCCTGCCGCTTTAATTGGTTTGGAAGCGCCATTGCTCCTCTTTCTCTTCCCCTTCACAACCCAGAGCCCCACAAAGCCAGTTGGATTTGAAAAGAATCTGTGTCTCAAAGCAGGGTTGTAGCAGGAGCGCGTGGGGAAACTGACAATCAATAATTCATAAGGCCTTTCCTTTATTAGGGCTGGGATGCTAGGTGTATGCCTGGATGAGAAGGTTCTTGTAGGCTAATGCCAATGTAAGAACTGTATGATTTCTCGACTCACTCAACCGATCAGGAATATTGAGCACTTGCATGGGCAAAACATAGTTCTAAAAAAATTGACCCCAGTCACCACTTTTGCCTGTACCTTACAGGCCTTCTCCCCTGAGCCCTTGGTATTTCTCCAGTTTCTCCAGTTCCTTTTTCCTGATGTTGCCATCACTTGGTATTGCCACATCAACCACGGCTTTCCTCCGCTGTTTATCCACCACAATGTCTGGTTGGTTTTCCAGTATTCTGTCAGTATGTGTATGTGTATGTGTGTGTGTGTGTGTGTGTGTGTGTGTATATATATAATTATTTGTTATAATCAAAATGTTTGGACTTTCATCTGTCTCACATGAAAAACATGTGTGTAGGTTTTAGTAGGTAGGTATAGTAAGGAAATGAAAATATATTTTTTGCTGTGATAGTGTAATTTTGTAATTAGACGAGAGAATAAAGACATGCCTTTGCTAAAAAAATACCTTTCATGGCTGAGTGATAAGTGGACTGCAAAGAAAATGTGTGCGACCAACACGATTTGCTTGGATATTTGCATTGTTCATTTCATTGTTCAGTAACCTATTTTACAGAACTACAATGAGCTTTCTTGAGGTCTTTCAAAGCTCAATCTAAAGACGGGCACATTTGAACAACCTAACACATTTCTTCTGAAGTACACTGAGTAGTGAGCTAGGTTCCGCAGGGGTCCAGTGCTGTCCTGTCTCTGTCCTGTCTCATTAGCCCGCAGCTGCAGCGCATTAAGAGCGGATAAATTACACATGTGCCGTGTGGAGAGATCTAATCACACCATGTAACCTCACTCTGTGCTTTTCTGTCATTAACTCCCCTCGCAGCTTCCTCCTCACACCTTGTTTTGCTTCACAGACAAAGCCATAAACTGGCTTAGATTTATGATGCTTGGGAGCACTTAGATGGGCTAGCGTGCAGTTAGTGACCCTACGACCTGCGCGCACCTAAATCCTATTGCTTAACGTCTCAATGGAAGGCGGCACTGGAAATACTGCGATCACCTTGCGAGAGATGGATGTAGGTTTGAATATATTACAGAAGGAGGTCTGCGAATGCACTGGTCCTTCCAACTTTCTACATGTTGTACTTAATGCGACTGAAAGCGAGTGTGGCGTGTAGGTAGGAGCAATGATGTGAAACAGATAAACAGTGATTACTCTGGCGGAGATAAATGGAAGGGCAACTCGCCAACAGGAGAAGTTTTACTTGCCATAGATCACAATTTGTAAGTGCCGCTTGCTCAGAATGCCAGGGAGGAATGGAGCAAGTGCTTTTTTTTTTTAATCAATAGGGTTTTACACACTTGCATGCTACATTAGAAATGTGGCTGCAAAGCAAAAGACTTGGGGTAACAAATAGCTACTTCACATAACTTATATGAAGGGTCTTGAATTACAAGGTGAGGACAGAAAGTGTTTGCGATTGTGATTTAATGCTTAGTAGAACATAATAGAGTATGAAGGTTTTCTGATACACAGCAAGTCTATGACCAAGAGTTCATGATCGTTTACAAAAACAGACAAGTGCATTTTGAAAAACATTGACAAAGGCTTACAATTTACTCTTTGTTTAGCACTGTTTAAGTGCAGTAATAATAAGTCCCTTTAACTACACTGTTAATATGTGTAGATGGAATCAAAAAGAAAGTCCTGTTCAGAAGTCCTGTTTGTCCACAACATTGCATGGTTGCTCTTTACTCTGGAAATACCGTGGCAATAAATGGGATAAATATGTTGTCTATACTGGCCTATTATATGCTTTTTAGATTTAGGACACATTTTAATTACCACAGACTACACTTTCAGTTTACCATCCAAATACCATGCCAGTAGTGTCATGTAAAGAATGATAGGTCAAATTAAAGTTCTTTTCCAACAGCCTGGAGACTGATCAATCTGACACTCCACAAATGACCAGTCCCCTTGACATGAGGACTATGCAACACTGGAAAACAAAAATGACTACTATTTATTTATACAAAATTCTAAACATTAGAGGTATGCAAGCATTTGTTATACATGATTCCTCAGTTTTAGCAATTTAATAATTAGATACCAGCATGTCCCTGTATGAAAAGCGTTCAATTTCTGAAAGTAGTAATCAAGTTAAGCTATTACATTAATGTGTACACAGACAGGATTCAACACAGGAGGGTGATGCCACATAAACACCTAATTTAAGTCAATTTAATGGGAGAAGCAATGCTCGCTGGCTCCTAACCTGTCTGCAGTGTGGGAAATGCTTGGAATGCAAAAATGTACACCTTCCAGCTTCTACCTTTTTAATTCCATAATTTATTCTCTTTTTTTCCTCACAGACAGTTGAGAAGACGGTATTAACCTGTGCTTGAAAAGCTCACCGCACAGAGCTGTTTGTACGGACGTGTCTTTACAACTTTTAAATCAGAAGCCATCAGAAGTTAGTTGAGAGTTCTAATGTCCTATTTTATGGGTTACAGAGCATGTTATGTGGCAGCGTTCTCATGTTGATTATAGTGTTAAACTGAATAACCACAGTATTTTTTTCTGGCATTGGTACAATACATAGAGGAGGGATGTTTATCATTGTTTGTTTTTTATTTATTACTCTTAACAGTATTATATTGTATCATAGATGTGATAGAGGAATAGCACTATCATGATTACGGCTACATCTCAGAGGTACAATGCTCCCTACAACCAAACAGACTATGGACTAGAATACACATACTATCACAATTTCTTTGGGTTCATGTCTGCAGGTCCCACAGTACTGATGGTAAATAAACTTCTCCTGTGTTAGAACGCCAGCCTCATGTATCTAAAACTTCTACTACTAACTCCTACAACTGTCAGGCTACTTCAGTTTATTTTACAACAAGACTGTTGTGAAACAGGTTGTTGCGTTCAAAGAGATAAGTAGTCTCACAATTTTGGCAAGAAGCACTGTGCACATAAAAGAGCCCTGGTAGAGAAAACAAAAATGCAAAACAGTGCTCACTATGAGCCAAAACAAATTATACACAGAAATTAGATGAGTACTTATTGCTCACTCTATTGACCATATTCCGCTCCGGCCACCTTTTCCTCTTTTCCCACGTGATCGCCACTTCTGTTGTCATCCTACCTCCGGTTCAACGGGAATTCCGTTGGCTTAAATTGAGAACAAGGGAAAAGTCTCGCTGCTGAAATATGCTATAAAGTAGATTGATTTGTGTAAAATATTCAATGCCCATGTGACCAACAAGTCAACAGTGTGCTGGGCGGTCTGGAAACAACATTTTAGTCTGTGTAGAACTTAATCTCTCTCGAGGTCGGCAGGCCTGTGTGAACTAATACAACCAGAAGAAGGATTACGTCGTACGACGGCGCCTAAACGGGCTTCTGGAATAAGGTGAATATTGTAAAAAAACAATACTTTTCTTACATTAGGAACATATAAATGCAACTATCTAGTGGAAAAAAATATGATTCTTTCTAATTCTGCACCAGGATGAGAAATAACAATTTACTTTGTTGAATTGTTACTGCATTTTGTAACAAAATATTACAAATTGGTGGCTACAGAAAGATAATTCATTAATTCATTAATCAAACATTACAATTTATATCACTTGTCCAAATAATTTATTTTATAATAAGCAGACTGCATAAACTAGAAGGCCCCCAAACCTCAACCTACACCCATCCAATATGTACACACGGAGACGCACTGTAGTTTTGAAATTCTAAATGAAGGGCTTTTCTTTCTTTTTTTTTTCTGTCTGCCAAATGAGACGGTGGGCAGATCTGATATTCATGCGCTTGCTCACCTGCGCTCCGGGCTACTTCTTCACTTATATATGACTGTGTATAGTATCTATTTCACAGTCCGCCATGCCAATCTGCACCTCTCCCGCTCATCCAGGCAGGTCATGGGGGCTGCCAGATAAGCACAGCTATATTGAAATATTCAATAGCAGCCCGGGACTGCAGCGGGGTGTTAATGCTCGGGCGTCACGATACAGAGGAGAAGAGTAAGGCCATGGTGAGATGAAGAAGAGAATGTGGAGCTGAGTTAAAAAAAAGTGTTCATGTTAAAATACAGAACAAACGTTATCTCTAGATGCCCACAGGTGTAAGATTGTGTAACAACTTGTAATACTATGTAATACGAACCCTCTGACCTTAAGTACAATGAATAGCATGTGTAATGTGAAATAAAAGTTTGGCTTAAAGTTGCTTACTTATTTCTTTTTTCCAACAAATACATACATTTCCAGACAATTATTGTGAAATATTTGAGTAATATACTGAAATTTGGACTGCATAATAGCTATACTTTCATAATAAAAAAGCATGAACAAAGACTTAATTCATGACAAACAAATAGTTTATAAGAATGGTTCAGACTTGGTAACCTAATTAAAGGGTTGGATGATTATGGTTTTGAGTAGATACTTAAGTTACTTGGGTCTAGTTATAAAGTGTTACCAGAAGTTAAGGGTTAGTTAGAAGTAAGGAACAGTAAAGCTGTGTTCATACCACTGCGGCAAAGCGGCCAGTTTACATTCAAAGTCTATGTGGACGCGCAATCTGCAAATCCTGCATTTTTGCAGCTCAAATCCTGCGGTTTGAGTTCTGGACGTGGTGCGACTTGGGTGTTTGAGCTCTGGACTCGCGGCCAGAGCGGCCGCCGCAGAAAAGTTGGACAAAGCTGAACTTTTTTGCGGCAGACGCGGCGCAGCAACCAATCAGAGATTACACTCCAGTGACGTACCTACGCACTACCCGGAAGAAGGACCAACGCAAACCCCAGACCTATAAAAAAATCAGCCAGACGCAGCTCTTGGAGAAAAGAAGGATATTCACTAAATATTATGCTAACTATTCTGCTCACCTCTGAAGTATCTGCAGGACCCAGACAAGCTGCCTAGCTGATCGCCTCCGTTTTTGGATTTTGTAAAGTAAATACACCAAAGCCATTCCCTTAACCTGAACTGCCATAGGACGCAACTCCTCCACTGCACATGTGCGTTCGCCGCCTCAGCCGCGTCTTCTGCAGAGAATTTATATTTTGGCCGCTCATTCGAGGCGGCCTTCAAAATGTACAAGCTGCCAATTTCTGCAGGCAGCACGAATTTGGCCGCCGCGGTGTGAACGCGCCTTTGCATCTGTCTTTCATCTTTGTTCATCTCCTTATTAAATATACAAAAAGTTGAATTAAAGAATAACATATATGAAAATCCACTCTTGATTATTGAGAAATGTCCACCAAATTAAAATTCCATAGTCATATGACCATTGGAAAACCTTCTTAGAAACAAGTGAAATGCATTTGGAGCTCATTCCTGCACTGTGTCGTCAGGATCCCCTTGAACTTGCAGAGAGACATTTATGAAGGAGCCAAATCTCATCATCCAATTTTCTCTTTGTATTTATTACAAGTAAATGTAAAATGTACATGTGTGGGTGTTTTCTTAAATTCCAGGTGAATGGTATTGAAGACGATAACTCTGCAGTGATAGGGTCCTGACTTTTATACAAGCAGGCCTGCTGCTTGCTGTTTGGGGGCCCTAAGCGGAAATGCTCAGAGGAAATGCTCAGCGCCCATGCCCCCAACCCACTTCGAACGTTTTGTCTGTTTTACAAATTTAAGGTGACTATCTCTGAAGTTATTTTTTTTATACATTTAATTGGATAAATACTGCATAAACCACAATCTAAGTGTGGTCTGGGGGTCCTCAACCAAGAGGTTTTCAACAAAAACGATTTGCTGTATTCTGGTGCATTTTAGATGTTATATTATTAGCAACTCATGAGGGCCCCCCACAGTCCCTAAATGTGTCTGCTCTGATCAAGGCTCTAGAAAACACTACAGGCTGCAAACTATGGACGCGTTTATGAAAACATGATATAATTGATAAGATGAACCACTTTGGCTGTGCACAAGCCTTAGTGTCAGCTCCGCGGCGCTGCACCAGCTCGACACATTGCACATCTTGTTTCTTTTTTTAAAGATTTTGTGCCCGTAGGCTTTATTGACAGGAAAGTGGTGTGAAATGAGATGGATGGATGAGAGAGAGAAGGGAGGACATGCAGTGAATGTCGGAATCAGGAATCGAACTCACAACACTGTGGCCAGCGGCACCTGGAGCCTGGCATACGTGTGCCGTGCCATAACTACCGGGCAGCACTGCACATCTTGTTTCATACTCTCTTTCTCAAGGTTTCCAATTGAATATGAGACCAATTTTCATAATCTAAAGACCATTTTGCTCCTTGTGGTTCGTAGAATAAACTGTGCCCCTGATCTGTCTGCGTCTGTTTAAACTGTGGCTTGTGTAGCTGCCTCTGTGCATCTCAAACTTGCCATGGAGAGAGAGTGGCGACACTTGACGCTTGAGTGCAAGGTTTTTTTTTATTGATAATGAACTAAAGACAGACTATGCCTACTGTAGGCTCCCTGTTGCATTGCAAAAGGAACAGTGCAGCTGCTGCACAAATAAGCTATTATGTCTTTCTGACCAAACTGCCTGGTCAGGCTGGTGCCCCTCAGAGCACTTGATGCCCTACGCACTTACGAGCGTAATGGGAGCAGCGGCACTACATACAAGCAAAGAGCTGCAGTTTCCAGACTTCAGAGCCCCCTCCTGGCCAAACACCTTTCCTGTCAGTGCAGTTTTGCCTTGTATTCCTCCCATCTGCTGCAGAAGAACCCCAAGCCACTGGCCTGTCATTACACATCAGTGTGGCTGATTGTTACAGTGAAACAAGTGCAGCTTCTGAAAAAAACAAGTGCATTATTCAGCCAGGAAAGAGTTGCTCTAGTGTAAACAAGTACAGAATATAGATGGGTTAAGCAACAACATTCCCAAAATCCTTTGCAGCAGTTCTGGTGGTCATGACGTAGCTATGGCAGTTGCTGTTTAAAAAAAAAAATTACAGTTTAATTTTTGACTAGCCAGATCGTTTGAGGATCTAGTTTCCAGTGTTTGATCGCGTCACATTTTTACTCTGGATCTAGAATTATTTTTGTCCCGGTTTGGTCCTGGTCTGGTCCAGGTTCAGACCTGAATTTAGCCACCTTAGGCCCAATGTTTATGTTATGTATGTAAAAATGTGAACGCAGCTTATGTCAATGTAATTTGGGATTTGTCCAGGAGTGGTCCAAACCTTTGAAACCTGTAAATAGAGTAGATAAGTAGATAAATATCATACATATATATATACATATATATATATACATATATATATATATATATATATATATATATATATATATATATATATATATATATATATATATATATATAATATCCAATTAATTTGCTTTCAACTTACATGAGGCAAGGCAAGGCAAGTTTATTTGTAGAGCACAATTCGTACACAAGGCAATTCAAAGTGTTTACACAACAGGAAAAAAATGCATTAAAATCACAAAGACATGACAGAAATCACAAAACCTTATTTAAAGAAATTTAAAGGTGCCATTTTCAGGCTATCCGTCAAATAGTTTAAGAACATAAAAGAGAAGAGTCCAAAGAAAATAAATTTCAGTCATAGGCGCAGCCAAACAAGAAGTTTTTAGAGTAGAGACCTGTCTCACATCTTCAGGAAGACTGTTCCAGATTTTAGCTGCATAAAACTGAAACGCAGATTCCCATGTTTAGTCCTGACTCTGGGCACCAGCAGGAGGCCGGTCCCTGAGGTCCTCAGAGTCCGAGATGGTTCATATGGCACTAACATGTCCGAGATGTACTTTGGTGCTAGGCCATGGAGAGACTTATACAAGCAGAGCTGCTTTTAAGTCTATTCTCTGAGTCACAAGCAGCCAGTGCAGAGACCTGAGCACAGGACTAATGGGATCGTATTTCCTGGTTCTATTCAGGACCTGAGCACTAGCGTTCTGGATGTACTGCAGCTGTTTTACAGCTTGTTTGGAGAGGCCAGTGAGCAGGCCGTTACAGTAGTCTAATCTACCTAGAGACAAACGCATGGATAAGTCTCTCCAGGTCTGGTTTAGACACTATACTTTTGACTTTTGATGTTTTTTAGATAGTAAAAGACTGCTGATGTTATTGATTTGACGTGGCTGTTAAAATTCAAGTTTGAGTCTACTATTACTCCCAGATTTCTAACTTGATGTATAGGTTTTAGAGCGAGACTCTGGAGGTGACTGTTAACACTTTCTCTTTGTTTCTGCGGGCCAAAGACGATGATTTCAGTCTTGTCTGAGTTCAGCTGGAGAAAGTTGTTTGCATCCACACACTGATCTGTTGGATGCAATGACAGAGTGAATCCACTCCATATTCACTGCCGTCAGTGAAACATAGATCTGAGTGTCGTCTGCATAATTGTGATAGGACACATTCTCGCTGCGTATCAACTGACCTAACGGCAGCATGTAGAGGTTGAACAGAAAGGGGTCCAGGATTGACCCTTGGGGCACCCACAGGTCAGGGCATCTGGTCTGAGACACAGTTACCAATTTCAACAAAGTACTTCCAGTTGTCTTCCAGATAGGACTTTAACCAGTTTATATTTGATATATATTTCATGAGATGCCAACATTTCTTCTATCGTCTCCGTCTTTCAGAATATTGATTGAAGAGCAGCACACAGTCTCCCAGTGCTGAATGAAATATATATATCCACCTGTTGCCATGGCTAGAACTCAGTGTACCATGCAGCCCTTAGTCCTGCCCTACTATACCAGCAACAGCATGATTATATGTTAAGGAGTGAGGACAGGTCATTATGGTACAGTCAGAGCTCCTGGGGAGGGACATTTCAGCAGATAAAACCATGTGAAAAAGTGGGATGAGGTCAGGGAGGGCAGCATCTGAAGGTGAAGAGGACGCATGTCAGGGTGTCAATAGAAGAAAGGTGGATTTAGAATTATAGTCATATAGAAAACAACAAAAAGTAAGGAAATCACAACAATTTTATCACACAAGCTTTTACATGAAGTGTATTGTAGCACATTATATTATGCACTCCTTTAATTCACATTATCAGACGTTTTATACACAAAAGGAGTAGGAAGAAGTACGATATTGTGTACAACTACACTTATACTTTTCTGGTCCCGCTTCAGTTTGTTAAATTACTATATTTGGGGTGTGCCACAAGACTCGATTCTTGGGCCAAAACTATTTCTTTATATATGAACAATTTTGTAAAAGTATCGGATCTTGGGAAAATTCTGTTTGCAGAGAATACAACTTTTTTTATTCTGGAAGAAATATACAAGAGGTTACAAAAATGGTAAATGAGCAGTTAAAAAAGTTAGACAAGTGATTTGACTTAAATGGATTAAATCTCAACATTAATTAAAACAATGTTTTATTTTGTTCAATGATAAACAAAAAAAGTCATAATATAACATTGGAAATTGATGGGGAGAAATTCAAAGAGTAAAACAAATAAAATTTCAAGGGACTAATTGATGAAGATCTGAGTTGGAGATCTCACATAAATTACACAAAAGGAAAAATATCCAAAACTATTGCAATGTTGCATAAAGTAAAGTTTTCACTAAATAGCACAGCATTATTAATGTTATAAAACTCAATAATTGTCCCATATATGACCTACTGTGTAAAAATTTGAGGGTCGACATATTCAACATATATACAACCAATATTTATTTTACAAAAAAGGGCCTTCAGAATTGTCACTGGCCGTCGTTAGGGATCCATCAAACCCATTATTTGTTTAACTTTGAGTACTAAACATTATTATCATTATATTGCTGGCCCAAGTATTATCATTGTAATGTATAAAGCAGATTGCAAAAATCTACCTGTAAACATTAAAGGATTTTTTTGAAAAAAAATAACAAATCGCTGTAATCTAAAAGGAACAGACATTTTCAAAAAGCCCAGATTCTGAACCAAAGTAATGGAATGAAGTGTTTCTGTGAAAGGAGTGAAGTTATGGAATGATCTTCAAAGAAGAAGAAGAATCAAGAACAATAACTGCATTTAAGAAAGACATAAAACATATCATAATAAGTAAGTATGAAAAAGAAAATTCAGTTGTTGAAAGAAAGGACCGGAGATCAATGTATTTTTTCATGTTTTATTATAGCAAATGCTTATTGTAATGTGTTTTAAAATATCAGTGTTAAGTTGAAAAGGAGAAAGATCACGTAAGATTGCTCTTCTTTCTGTTAGTTTTGGTTCATTTTTTGTGTAACTGTATGTCACTGATAATGTATTTTATATATATTCTGTTATGATTTATACCATAGTTTTATCAAGTTGCTTTGTAAAATGTAAGCTTGTAATAATTACATACACTTCCAGGTGGGTGGGGGAGTCCTTGCCCCAAGTGGAGGAGTTTCAAGTATCTCGGGGTCTTGTTCACGAGTGAGGGAAGGACGGAGCGTGACATTGACAGGCGGATCGATGCAGCTTCTGCAGTGATGCGGTCGCTGTATTGGAATGTTGTGGTGAAGAAGGAGCGACAAAGCTCTAGATTTATCGGACAATCTACGTTCCTACCCTCACCTATGGCCATGAGCTTTGGGTAATGACCGAAAGGACAAGATAGCGTATACAAGCGGTCAAAATGAGTTTCCTACGGAGGCTGGCCACTCCCTTAGCGATAGGGTGAGGAGCTCAGTCACACAGGAGGAGCTCAGAGTAGAGCCGCTGCTTTTTAAATCTAATATAGGGTAATAATTGTTCACTTTGGACACAGCTGCTGTATATATTTCTTATGGAGGCAGAGCTGCATATGGATTTTTGTTGTTGTTGATATTTCATAAAAGCAACATTTACATTCACAACACTTGCCAAATGAAAAGCAGTCAGAAAACTGCAACAATGTAGAACATATATTTCATTTTCGTTCCAACCATATTCAAATATGGCTCTAAGGCAGTGTCAAAAAATTCAGATTCTGGTACTTTCACTCAAATTACATCATTTGCACATCTCCCACGCTGCACAGCCTCTAACGGCGCGGAACACTCCATGTTTGTCGCGTTTTTTGAAGTCCCCATTTTACCATCGGCATTGTCACTGAGCCCAGCGGTATGCATTAGACATTAAAAGTTCCTATATCTAAAATACGCCTGTGAGCAGAAGAAGGCTCTGAAAAAAGGGGGATCCGGGCCCCCACAGTCCTTTCTTTCCTGATGGCTGGGGCTCCACACTGCATTAGTGTGGAGGAGCAAGGGACTTCACACACCCTCTCTGAAGCAGAACATCAACCACAATCGCGCTAACAGAAGCCCCTACTAAAGTGTCTTGGGAATTCCTCTGTTTTCAGGAGAATAAGTTGAAAAGGGCTAACTCTGGGAAAGACATTGGTAGAGCCCAGCACAGCTAACCTCTGTAGCTTTATTTTAAAAGGCCAGTCATGTCCACGAAGTACACTTAATCATCTTGAATTGAAGGAACACACAAGGAGAACAACTTTAAAGGTGCACTAAGTTACTTTTCTGGTGGAGGTTACGTCACCTGCTTTTGTCCATGTAGATTTTAATGCTTTGCATGGAATAGCCCGCAGTGTGGCATTATGGTTCAAAATGCAGCAAATTACTTGCAGGAACTAAAAGAAGAGTTTAAAATCAAATTGAAAATTCTCCTCCTGATTTACAAAGCCATAAATGACATGGGCATGGACATGGACCCAAGATGCTATAGAACCATCCAAACACTTCACTCTCAAAATGCTTGACTTCTAGGTCTCTTAAAGCACAGTAAGAGGTAGAGCATTTGGAAACGAAGCTCCTGTGTTATGGAATCAGCTCGCTGTCCATGTGAAAGAGGCCGAAACAGTCTCTTCATTTGAGACCCGTCTTAAAACGTTCCTCTTTGAAATAGCTTATGTTCAGGCCAGTTAGGAACAGAAATAAACACCTACAGCTTCCCAGTTCCGCTGCCCTAGGAGCAAATATGAAGTATGGCAGTTTGAGCACTATCCTCTGCTTCTTCCTACTTTCCCTATCAACAATATTTAACATCTTACTTCACCTTTAGTCTGTTCATTGCTGTTCAACGTTTTCCACGGCTGATGCTGCTCCAGTGACAACTGCACCTTGAAAAAACCCCAGAAAGAAACCCACCCAGATACATGGAGACTTGTAAACCCCACACAGGAAAGACTCAGTCCAGCTGGGAGTCAAACACTCAACCTTATTACTGTGACGCAAGAGTGCCAGCCACTCTGCCACCATGCCTCAAGTGTGTTGCTCAACAGTGGTATGTGCCTTTGGGTTAGTGGACGAGTGACAGAAAATGTGGAACAAAGTTTATTGTTACAAAAACAGTCTTTGGTATTAGGTTTTTAAGTTTTGTGGTTGAAAAGATTTCACAAAGAGAGATGAAGAGATCTGAGTTTTGAAAGTAGAAAAAAATATTAATATATGTGGAATTTATGGTCATTTCAAAATGGAGACCATCAAGGGTCCCAAAGGAGACGAACATGACTTTTTTATATAAACCCCTCCCATTCAAAACACACTAATGCATCTATTACCGTTATGAATGATTGACATATAATAGGCTCAGTGGATACACACATTTCCGAAACGGGTGTATAAAAAATATCTCACATCGTCAGAATTGGTCCGATCAGAACAAAATTCACATATGTCTAAAATCATATAAAAACACAAAATGTCATGCCAATCGAACTACCACAGCCAAAGTTATTTTGATACCTTCAAAAAAGTTGCATTGTTTCAAACCCTTCTTTTTTATGTGGAGAGGATGCTTCGTGCATGACCCACTTTGTCTTTGTGCATTACAAGTGCAAATAAATAAGCCAAACTCAAGAATGCTTTCAACTTCCTCACCTGGAGAATCAAATATTTATGACGGTGGAAGCTTGTCTGTTCTTGTCGTGGAGATCAGTAGCAGCTCACTGTCTCAAGGTCAAATGAGCCAGCGTCAGTCTGGGAGCACACTATCCTGGGGTCAAAGGGCACGAGCATGCACTGCATGTCAAACTCAGAACTAACCAAGGACAGTGCCATTCCGGTCCCGGTGAGCTGCTCGAGCTTGTTGACTTGTGTGCTCTGCTCTTTGCTCTGTGGTCCAGCAGTACACAGCATTCAGGCACAGGTCATTGTAGGGTAGCCAATAATGCCCAGAGGAGCTAATGGCTAAGGTTCACAAAGGCAAGACCGTCCAATGTGTTCAGTTTGACCTGGATTAGAACGCTGCAGGTGATTGGTGAAGTTCATACGTGTTGACCTGGCTTTTTGCAGGAGAGGGACAAAAATCAGACAGCAACTTTCATTGGTTTGACATGACTTATTACCATAATTTGCATATTTGATTGTAACTTCCTTTTTAGCGTTCTTCAAATGTTTCTCCTCAGAATTAGGACACTCTTTCTGCGTTCCGGTAGATCTGAGATTTTTAAGTTTAAAATTTTGACCATTTGTTAATCAAAAATGGAAAAGAGGGGATAAGTTTATTTTATACTTTGGCCTTCCCAAGTAGAGTCTAAATTTAGAAACGTATTAATAAGTGGGTGTTTTGGGACGTGTAATTTGCAGATAAAACCTTGTAATTCTCAAAACGTGATATTAATTTGGAATTACAAGGTTCCAACTACAAAACATGCACACACAAAAAAAAAAGAACTTACAGGTCAACTTATTTTAATTAAACAATTATAGATAATACTTTATAAATAGAAAAATCTAAGTTGAAACAATTTGACAATATTTTAAATTGTCATACATGAAATGATTGGTGGTCTAGTCGATAGGCTCTACGTGCAGCTTGTCGCAGGGTTGTCAGTTCAAATCCAGCTCAGACAGTTTCCTGTCCTTTCCAATAAAGCCAAAAAATATATATTTCTTTTTTATCAGATGTTAATAATCCAGATTTAACCCCAGAAAAACTCTCAGAAAAACGTGTAGTGCTGCTCTTAGTTAGTTAGCAATCTAACAGCTAACTTCGTTTTACTTGTGCAAGGTTTAGATATAGTGTACAGAAGTGACCCAGGAACAAGAATATATGAATTACTCAATTTTGACAAATATGTCAGATAGAACCTTACAAGGGGACAATGTTTTGCAACGTTTATTTTTTTAAACTTGCCTCAGTTTTAGAATGTGGTTGTCTCCTAAAAAAAGTACCTAGAGTTGTGTTTATTTGTTTTTTTTTTTTTTTTTTTTATATATTTCTTAAACTACCTTTATGCTTAAACCTATGAGTTTAATAATATCGAGTCGTAAGTCATTTTAAAATAAATTGCAAAAATAGTGCCATACAACTGAATGCCGTCTACATTGTTCTTTCTTTTCACAAAACTTATGTTGGAATAAAACACATGCATTTTTATTTATAAAGTACAGAATGAATTTGAGAGTGAATATTCGTCTGTGTGTCTCTCTCTGTTAACCCTGCAACGAGCTGGCCACTGTCCAGGTTGTACCCCGCCTAAGGCCCAAAGTCACTGGGTTAGGCTCCAGTTAAACGCAACCCCTAACGTGAACAAGCGTTAGAAAAAAATAAATAATGAATGGACAAAGTTAATTGAAATGGTGAAAGACTGTTATGTAAATTGCATTCAGTCTTTTCCCTCACTGCGGGCCTCTCCACATGACGGCTCCTCCCATCAGAGAAGTAGAACCTGGAGCTCTCTGGAAAACCATTACTGCCGTGCCATACATATCTTTGATTAGCCGACCCCAGAGTCACAACAACAGCCAGTCAACAGCCTTTGAAACATTGCAACAGCTGGACTTCAACAACAACACAGTAATGCAGAACCATGTGTGTTTTTCTCATAGGGTCTAATCAAAACTCTGATGAAATTGTATGGTGATGGTGGTAATGGCCTGGCTGTTCTATGTGTAACTGTTAGAGGTCTAAGCCCTTTAACGCGTCCTCATATTTGAATATTCAAATATATTGTGTATCTTTGTAACTTCACACTGGGTCATTTCTAATTTGGGGAGTGTTATGCAAATGTTGAGAAGTCCTGTTTTCATGCTTATTATAGAGTGATTCATAACTTCTTTGATAGACCAAATGAAGCAAATTTGCCAAATGATGGATATCATTTGGATGATATGATGATATGATTGTGGATATGGGGCCAGAATAGACTAAAGGTCTCAACTGTTTCATATTAAATGTCCTTGTTGCTAATCTGCAAAGCCCAAGTTGAATGTGTTGTGTATAAGTGTTTATTAAAAAGTAATTTCTACTACAAAAATCTAAATAAAGTACTGTTACTTAAAACAATCACATACAATGATCAACGGCAAATGTAAAATGTTACTCTGCACGTCTATTCGTTTATACAACTTTCATCAAGTGAGAATTACATAGCATGCATACAGTATAATAACAAACCAGGAATGGAAACAGTATTGCAATGGATTCAATCAATGTAGAAGGTTTAGGTATATAGGCTAAGACACAAGCATCAGTTAGGATAGATATGTTCATTTGTTTTACGAGTTTGTCATTTTTTTCTCTTTACTCCTGTTTGAGACACTGTTTCTGTTTTCTACTTAAAAGTGTCGTGTCCTGCACCCTCTTTTGTAATGTAAATAGTCAGCACAGTTATAGGACTTCAAAAGCAAGAAATGACCCAATAGTACTAATACGCAGTTTTGTAAAGATGTCGTTGAAGCTTCCTAGCACTGTAATGGAACAGGTATGAAAGGCATTTATTTATTTTTATTTAATTTAGTCGATTTTTTTTTTTTGCTCCGTACAGAAATGTTTTAAAAGAAGCTGTGGTCTGAAAGTTGTGAAACGTGCTTATAAACTCATTGGGTTTGAATAACTAGGATGCTTTTAAAATGTTAGGAAAGTGAGGAATTGATTGAGACCTAGTTCTGTTTTTTGCGCTTTTAAGATCAGGCACAGCACCTTTAAGCAACGTATGCACCCTTACAAAAATGACATCACCCAAACCATTTTAGATTCCATTTAGTTTGTTAATTTCAGTTCCAATGTCTAAACCCCATTTGTTGGCAATTTTAATAACCCATTGTGCCTCTTTTCTTTAAAGCTTGCTTTTAGCATAATTGAAAAACTTTGCAACTATAAATTATTTGAACGCCTTTTGTAATCTTTTTTTGTCTATAAAAGGTTCAAATCTTTGTATCCAGGCTGCTCCTTACTCCATTTGTCTGTCCATATTATCATCACAATCATAAATTATACTTTTACAGCATAATGTGTTCTGCACTGGACACTTTAGTACGACAGTGGAATGAGAAAAAGTTTCCGGCTTAGTTCGAAGCTGTGTCACTTTTTGCGTTGAATCTGCTATCAAAAAACTACATATATGCTTAGGCAAAGTCCAATCAAAAAAACTGCACATAGGTTTTAGGGAATGCAATCAAAACTGCACATATATGCTTTAAGGAATGTGTAATCAAAACTTCATCTAGGCTTAGGAAGTGTGCAATCAAAACTTAACAAAGGCTGAGTGCGAGTAGCCGAGCGGTCGTAGAGGCAGCAGTAGATTCAGAACCATAGCCCAGGAAGGTTTTATCATGGCAACTTTTTTTTCAACCTCATTAGAGCATCTTCATCTTCATCACTCAATATGTCCAACTTTTAAAGGGACTCACAGCCTTCCATTGGCTGGCCGCCACCAATTACTCAGGTAAACCCCCAATTCATTCACCTTATAATTCCATCAAACCACTAGATAAGAATAAAAATTGACATGTCACATTACCAATAAAACGCCATGAGTGCCAACGCACACAACAGGGCGCTGCCGACCAATACCATTTTTTTTAAGCTACAGAAAGACAAAGACTATATATTGTTGGAATTCTATATATATAGTTTTTCACAAAACGTTTATTGCATTCATGCCACTGTGTGACCCAAAAGAGCAATATAGGGGAATAAAAAAATAAATTAAAAAAAATTCAGGTTAGGGGTGTATGAGTTAGCTGGTCTAGTTTTGTCCCCAAAAAATCCAGATATACAAATATATGTTCACTCAAGCACTCCCTGTTTCCAAAAAAACACCAACAACATACATTTATAGTTAAACAAATGTTTTATGATAAATCTCTATTCTTCTACTTTTCTTCTTCAAAATGAGCCCATTCTCAGCCATTTTGACAGAGCATTGTGAATATTCCCCCAAAAGCTAACTTTGAAGCTAACTCCCTCATTAGCTTTAGGCAAAGTTTTTCTGCCAAATAGCATCCAAAGTGTTATAATTTGACATCTAGTTCTACCTCTAAGCTTCATAATGATGTGTCACACTCCCAGGTAAAGCCTCCAGGGGGCACATGGGAAGCTGTGAACAATGGGGCAGCAAATCCATATGCTAATTATCTCATTTACATTTTTACGCCGATAGGGGAAATGGAGAGATGTGTTGCAGTCAACACTTTTAGGTACATTAGTGCACTATTACACACCTATAAGCACAAATAGATTGCAATATGCACCATTTCATTATACCTGGACCCAGCTCAAATAAGTCAATATTTTAAATGTATTATAAATGCTGTGCTGTGTACATTGCTTCCATGCATATCACCAAAATGTAGTGTTCTCTTTTAATACTGTTTTTAATTTGGAAAAAGACAAAGAAAAGACACTAGGCGAGGATGGATAAAATAGGTAGGCCTTAACAGGTTAACTGCTTGGACAGGAATTCTACTGTCACACTGAGAAAGTGATCAGTCAAAAAAACTTACAGAGGGAATGTGCAAATAAACTTCACATAAGTTTTAGGAAATGTGCAAATAAATCAGAACTTAAGGAGTGTTACATGTTTGTAGTATGTAGTAACTTCCCTCTGTTGTATCACATGTGCCTTTTTTGGTATCTTATTTTGTTCAGTGTTGAAGTTGATTGAATGTGCTTGCATTGCTGGTAATGTCTTTTCTGTGTGATAAAGCATGTGACCCCCGTCTCAAGACAAATTATCTTATTTGATCTTATTTTATTGCTTATTCATTTTCATATTTCAGAGCTTTTAACCTGGTGCTGTTGGTACCTCGTATATGCCCCCAATTCCTGCACTGTTTAGCAATTGAATAGTCTCTATCCTTTCCCTCGGATGAGCAGACGAACGGGGCCTACTCACCAGGATGAGTCAGCCTGGTGAGTGTCGCAGCTCGCTTCCCTGTTTCAGCCCATCCTCCAGGAAGCACTCTGTACCTGTACCATATCCATGCGCTTTAGTCTAATACGATAGTAATAGTGCAGCAAATCAGATAACTGATATTATTTTTGGATTTATCTACGAGATAGCTTTCTCATAATTACAAGATACCTTTCAATCCTTTACAAAATAATTGTAAATGAGCTTCAGGTGCGCTTTCTTACACTGTTCAAAGGCTGTTCCCTTGTAGATACAGTTTTCTTATTTTTATAACCCTGTACCCCGCCTAAGGCCCAAAGTTACCGGCATAGGCTCCAGTCACCCGCAGCCCCTAATGGGAACAAGCGGTAGAAAATGAATGAATGAATGAATATACTTTGCACATTGATTACACTCTTCTTACTGTTTTTATGTGTTTCTTACTTCTCGGTTCTCAACTTTTTTAGTATTGACAACAAGACTTCTTCTACTTTCTCCTAATTTGAAAACAAGGGGTTGGTTTAAATTATCCCAGCGCCTGCTCATTATCACCACTGATCATGAAGCCATTGTGAGCATTGTGTGCATAGCAATCAACTCCATATTTGTTTTATCTGCAAGGGCTCCCGTTCCAAGCAGAGAAAGAACACAGTCTGATCAACTTAATTAGGCGTATTAGATATTCTGAAGGTGGGGCTTGGCTTTGCTATGGAATAGAAATGAATAGAGAAGACACTGATAAACGAATGAATGGATACAATGTGCAAACAGACCTTGGGGCCCCTTCTCCTATCCAGAACAATATAGGGTCGTCATCTAACTGAACTGATGTGTGTGGCATTGCAACAGTGATATTAAAGTTCTGAGACCGCGTTGAGAATATAATTGCAGACGATTTAATAGACAGTAAAAAGTACCTCTCAAGCAACAGGAAGCATGAGCGCCATAAAAAAATGGTCTATGGGCCACATACCTCCCCCAGGCCATAGTTTGGGCACCCCTTGATTTAGAGCAAATTTCCTGATATGTCATAGCTCATGTATAAGTGGACAGTCTTTGCAGTATTTGTATTATTGGCCTTTAAACACGGCCAACATGGCTTTGTATTGAAAACACATTGCACTACCTCTGCCATCTACTATCAGCAGTGGGAATAAAATATAAAAACTAAAAACTGTGACTGTTAATGACTAATTCAATTTGAACAAGACTTGTGTTGATTTATTGACTCAAAAGCTGTGCAGGAGAATTCCAGATTATACCTGGGAAACAAATCCAAATGGAGTGATTTCTGAATCTCGAAGCAAGACAACCTCGTAAACAGGATGGATGAAATAAGTGAGAATAAAGCAAAATACAACTCCAGGTATAATTTTGATGAGTGAAAATTGTGGTTAAAAGCTCCAAAAAGCATATTTTACGTTAGTGTCCTTATGGTTAAGCAAATGCATTGATCCCCATAGCAACATAAGGACATGAACAAATGCAAAATCCGCACAGAGGCACCAGGAGTTGGACTGGACTTGGTGAGATCACGCAGCCACCGTGTGCCATATTTATGTTGCATATATTTTTGTTCCTTGTAATTTGCCAATATTTCTTTTCTGTTGATAGCAATAGTAGTGATAGTAAGATTTCTACACGAAATCCTGTGTTCAGCCATATATAATCAGTATTTATGTGCCAGTGCAAAAGTATAGCCCCAATGAGACTTCTTCTCAAGTGTCTCGGCAACAGGATTATCTGTTCATATTATCCTGGGCTGTGAATAAAATCATGTGGTATTATTTACAATACCAATGGAACAGACACCTCTAATAAACTCTTTGGAACCCTTTACGGAAGACGACAAGTGCAATCATACTGTACGGCAAAAATGTACATCGTTCAAATAGATGAAACATTTTCCAGTTTAGGGAATGGAAAGTAAGGCTTCATGTTCATATCCTCAAAGTGAGTCTTCAGACACCTCAGTCGCGTCATTACAGTTCCTGGTGAAAGCGGCATCAAAAGAGTGGAAGGATCCCCCACGGTGACATTTAGAAAGTTGTCGTATGAGAGCTTTGATATTTCAAACACTCTGAGGTTTAAACATGGAGTCTTTGAAGATTCCTGGTTTCTAAAGAATGTCAAATAAAATATGGGCACTTTGCGAAGAGGAGCATTTGCGTCGTTAGGTTTATATCAAACAGCTCTATTGATGAAATGCGATGCTGCCCGCAAGAACAAGCACACATGCTGCACAAGACGGGAAATGGTTCTTGTTGTAGAGGTTTGAATCTTATATGAAATGCCTTTCATTGTTAGATATGTTGTTAATGTTAAGAGGTGTCATGTTTTCACTTTGGGTGGACAGCAGTAGTGAATCACTCTTTGACAATATATTGCTTTTTGTACTATTCCAAATACTGTCGTGTTATTCATATCCTCCCGCTTAGAAAAGATGATTTAGTATATGTTTTAAGTTATGGGGGCACCAGCCTCAAATCTCTAAATAATTTATTTTTAATATATAATAGTTAGTTAATTTGAAGGTTTGTGAGAATGTAACCATGACATTTATCCCTTTTATGGAAATAAATGAACACTTTACCAACTGTGGTTTATGAAGATTTATTGACCAAACAATGAAACAGATAAATGTGAATATGAAATATGCAAATTGGTCATTAACCGGTAGAGAAACTAGACACAGTTGTTCTAGCTCTATCTAGTTAATGTGTTAGAGTTAAATTGATGCTAAGATCATCTTATCAGCCAAACTATAGAATGTGTACGTGCCAGAATCAGAAGGGTTCAGTCGTGGGGTCCAGCATAGGGCGATAGCTGACGTCTGCAGAAGGGGAGGTCAGGCTGCTCAGCGACGGATGAGAGCCGACAGGATACTGCACTCTGATAGGTCGAAGCATCACAACAGCAGAAGTAGAAAAGCACAGCCCTATTTCTCATCCACAAATGTACAAAGTGCTGTTGTGTGCACGTTTTTGGAAAACAAAATAGTTCATATTTTTCCTTAAATAGGCCGAAGTACGGGTGCACGGTGGCAGAGCGGTTAGAGCTCTCGCCTCCCAAGAAGGAAATCATGGGTTTGATTCCTGGGCGAACATAACATCACATGATCTCTCTGGGTGGAGTCTGCATGTCCTCCCCGTGTTACCGTGGGTTCTCTCCGGGTTCTCCGGCTTCCTCCCACCATCCAAAGACATGCGTGTGTCAGGTAAATTGGCAACTGTAAATTGGTCCTAGTGAATGAGTGTGAGAGTGAATGGTTGTTTGTGTGTCTATGTCTCTGTGTTAGCCCTGCGACAAGTTGGCCACTCCAGGGTGTACCCCGCCTAAGGCCCAAAGGCACTGGGATAGGCTCCCTGCGACAAGTTGGCCACTGTCCAGGGTGTACCCCGCCTAAGGCCCAAAGGCACTGGGATAGGCTCCAGTCACCCGCGACCCCTAACGGGAACAAGCGGTAGAAAATGGATGGATGGATAGGCTGAAGTATGGCCGTCTGCGCTGCCGTGTTTGTTTTGGTTCGGGTTGTTTTGTCTTCCTCCTAAAATACAATGTTGGTCTATGATTGGTTCCAGTCCTGCCTGCAGCCCCTAAATGCCATGTGATTGGCCCGTTACACCACTTTGCGGACTGCAAACGAATCAGCAGGAGCCTAACACTCACAAAAATTTGGAGAATTCATCTTGCTGCAAGGTTATGCCGCTGGGGCATCTCCTCTGGATTAGTGGTCCTTGCCCATCTCTAGATCTTTGTGATTGGTCAGGGCTACCGTTGCTGAAGGATTTTTACCTATTGTGCAAGTTTTGGGTTGATGGGGGAAACCGGAGCACACTGAGGAAATCCACCCATACACAGGAAAGAGCATGCAAACTCTGCTCAGAAAGGCCTAGTCTGGCCCACCTAGAGAGAGAGCGGCAGCAATATTATTTGATTGTCTTGTTGAGTTAAAACAGCATTGCATCTCTGCTGTCCTCTTGGGATAATTATTAAATATAAAAAATATGTTGACCACGAGGGCACCTAAGGCAAAGGAGCAGGTGCTTGAGCACCACCTGGGCTCAGTCTGTGCATGTGCATGGTTGTGAGCATTTAAAGGACAAGGACCTATATACATCCATTGTCTAATCTCTGGTTTGAAGCTACGACTCCTGTTCTGTGTAGGGGTGGGTGATACTTACAAAAATATAACATAAAACTCTCCTATGAATGTCGTGGATGAGGTTCAAATATTGCAGGCATGTTTTAATTAATTCAGTAAATTAGATAACCACATAGATAGTGTTACTCTTATTTGAATGTGTTGCAAATGTATTTTATTTTTAATTATTTTGTTTTATTTCATTATTTTTACATCTCCCGTCTCCAATTCTTTGAAGAACCTATATAAAATACTCATCTTTTCTAATTAGTTTTTCTTTAATAGCTTCCTTTTATGGTTGGATTAACTCCAACCAGGGAGTTATTACAGTATTTTAAATTTTTCATATTTATATATTGTATTTTATTTTATGTCAATTTATGTTGACAATCTTGGTTTAAAATGTCTCGAAACTATCAATAAGATTGATAGTTAATCAAGTAAAATATTTTAGGAAATCAAAAATGAACAGATGTTGATCATGAAATGTTTGCCACAATGATGGTTTGGCCTCGAGATGGTGACTCTTTGTTATATTGCTGAATCTAAAGTCTGTCCCTTGAGAATTATTCATTAACCCTGTGATGTAGCAGAGCAGACTAAGCCCATGAGGAAATAGGATTTTATGGTCATATATGATGACTTCATGTGAAGTTAAAGTGGTGAGGTAGAGTGTGCGTTTGACCTCAATTATAATCAAATCTTCCATTGTCAAGGTTTTATTTGAGCATTAAAAATGCCATCACTTCAGAATATGCAGGCTAAAATTCAAAATTCAAGCTTTTGACTTGGCAATAATAAAATGTCAAAGTAGCTAAAAAGGTAAAATTATAACCGTGTGATCAAGATGACAAATGCACAATGGAATTGTGAGCGAAAGGACATTGATTAGAACTATTGTATTTTAAAACTGATTTAAAAAGGGATTCAAATGTATTTTAAACTTATTTTTGACTTGAAAACTTATTACATTAGTGGTCATGGTGGTTGAATCAACTATGGTCAGTTAAGGCGAGACACTACAGGCATGTCACTTTTTTCAAATGTTTGTTTTTGCTCCTTAAATATATAGGCTTTCACGTGGAAACAACAACATTGCCCAAACTGCTCCTACATTTTTTTTCTTCATTATTTCATTTCATCCACTCACATCCATGGGACATTGAAACTTCAAAAGCCGTTTTCTTAAAAATGCATTTTTATCCCATAGGGATAAAAAGTAGCACACGCCAACCAAACCTTCCAAACTTACAAAGATTTTATGTTGATATCTAATTCTGAGGCTGATTTATTAAATACATTATAGCCCTAATTTCAGTCAGCGGATGTTTACCCAAAAACATATAAGATATCCAAAATCCCCTGGCAGCCATGGCAGGCACAAAACCTTACCTGACTAGTAATTAAATGTTTTCTTACATTTCTGTGAGTAAACTACAGGAGGGGTTTAAAATAGATACATTTCAATTTAAGATTTTTTCCTATTCACCTGTAGTGTCTCGTCTTAATATCAGGGCAAATATAGGGACAGTGACTGACATTCACTCCTCAATCAGCTTCTAAAAGTCATGCTAAGTCAGCTCCTGACAAGTTACCCTATAGTGACATTCAAGGCTGGGCAAAATGCAGATAAAATTACCTATAGGGACCATTAATCACGCGTTAACCTATAGGCAACCACTTAAAGTCCACCCTCAAACTTCCCTTAAAACCACACCATTACTAACTCCCTCGTAGACCATAAATCCAAAAGTTCTGATTTTATTGGACAGCCCCCATTTTCTTTACTACTTTCCCTCCAGCCCTCATTTCTTTTTACACACCTCCTCATGAAGGCTCGGCCCCTCCTCTGTCTGGTCTCCTCCTTTTTTCCCCCTCCGTTTCAACCAGCCTGCCTTTAAAAACTGATGATCCATGCTTTTCCAGACCATGGCTACTCGGAATATTTCTTTATTATGCGCCTCCCCTGCACACCTTTCCTTGGTCAAAATTCCATCATAATAATAAGTATACTGTATGTGAGTGTGTAATCGGTCTGCTAACATTTCACTCTGGGAGCCCCCCGCCAAGCCACGATCCTATGAATTATTAATACGCCCACGGTGTTAATGATAATGCACCATCAAGCTTGAGTTGGTTGGACGGAGGAAGGCTGTCACAGTGGTGTTATGACAGGGTATCCCCGCCATTATAAGGCCGCAAATGAGATCTGAATGTGCGAATTACAACGCGGTTAAAGGGGCCGGATCGCTGCCTTTATTAATTCTTTACAGGCGCTGATTTTCAGAGACAGTTACACTAATGACCTCCTCCGCACAAGCCTGTTATGTAAAGCATGTGCCAATTAAAATAAGAGCGCTCGCTGATGGCTTGCGGATTCTCTTCTTAGAATGTAAGTTTCAGGTGGTGGGAAAAGTATGTCTCTATTTTATGCCAAACTAATGTCATTCACTGTAATCATTTGCACTAGGGTTGTCCAAAAAAAAAATCTTTCATATCATTGCTGTATCGACATCAGTATTAAGCCATTTCCTAGTATCAATGTTGAGTTTGAAATTTCAGAATTGTAATAACACTAATTTGTAAAGACATGTAAAATGTATTGCTACTGCTACAGAGAATGGATATATAATGGGGAGTTGTGTGACACAGAATTAGCGCTCTGGCCTCACAGCAAGAAAGTTCCTGGATTGGGTGGGGTCTTCCTGCAGGTTGCATTTTTTACCCTATGCCCTCCGGTTTTCCACAACATCCCACAATAAATATGTATACTATAGGCTAATCCTCCAAATAGGTACTGCAAACCAAGTTTGTCGTTTGTTAAATCAGATTTGATATTATACTGGGTTAGTACAAGTCAGACAACTGAATGAATTAATATAAAACAGATGAGGTTTACTTGCTATTAAATGGACTTTATTACAGCACATACAGCCTGACTCTAGCATGTCTTCATCAGGGAAACGATGAATGAATGAAGCATGTATTAATAATAGGCAATGTAATTATTGGTTTTCTGTCTGAACATATTGTATGTATGTTGCTAAATGATGGTTACTAATCTTAAAGAAAATGTATTGCGAAGTACAGTATATGTCAACAGCTGTTTACTTTCTATCACTAAATCACTAAACAGTATTTGCTACAATCTACACAAGCCACACATTTATCATGATCCCAGTAAAGTTTATTGATGTACTTTCAAACCTGCAATCTTTAATTAAATGTAGTCTCTTTTGTAAACTTGTGTCTTTATTCTGACATAATAAAGGAGTGAAACACTTCTTCACATTAATGATTCACACAGAAGATAGACGATGTTGGATGTTCAAACACTTTGTAAATTACTTAAAAATCTGTGTGTTTTATATTTGAACAGCAAAAGCTTCTTTTAAGTTAGAAATTAATTTTACTTCAGCTTTGCACAATAACAAACAACAAAAACACCTGCGATGCTATCAGATCAAGTCATAATAAAACGGAATCTTATCCAGGAAGAAAATATCTTGCAATTTGAAGCTTAGAATAATGCCTCATATATTTATTTATTTATTTTTAAAGTTCATGTTTTCTAGCTTAACGATTGGGTGGTGTTTTTGTTTGCTGAGAGGCTAAATCCACTGTTGATACACTCAGCACAGGTGCTCAGGTCACAGGGGCGAGGACAAGAGGATAAAAACAGGCTTTCAATTACAACTGCAGAGATGGAGAGTACATGTGTGTTTGTACTTGCTGGTGAAGCAGTGGGATATGAGAAAGAAAGGCCCATGTAAGAGAAATAGATGGAATTATCTTAAGAGTATGCTTCATGCTCTCCATACTACTGGCTCATCTAATAACATTTAAGGTATAGGCCCTTTAATTTCTAGTTTTAGAAACTGTTGATCCCCAGATCCAACTAACTACACTAACAATGATTCATGTGGATTGGCCTCTGGAATTACGTGACAAAGTGTATGTGAGACATTTTTGAAATACAGAACTCCTTGAATTGCATGCAAAAAACAGTATATAATACCATGTCCTCTAGGGGTGCCCTAGTGGTGAATGTTTAGCTTCAACAGGACTGAAATGCCCCAAAAGACAATGTAATATTTCTAGTGACTTTTAATTAATTTATTGGTAATATGTTTAATAACATTCAATACCACACTCAACAACCTTAATAAAGTACGAACAAAAACTTAATTTAAAAAGTTTATCAAGAACCATTCAGGCTTAGTCACTATTTCAGAAAAGACTCATTGCCATTGTCAATGAACAAAAGTCAAAAACTTGGAACTTGCATCGGCATTAAGGTGCAACATTGAAGAAGAAGAAGAAGAAGAAGAAGAAGAAGAAGAAGAAGAAGAAGAAGAAGAAGAAGAAGAAGAAGAAGAAGAAGAAGAAGAAGAAGAAGAAGAAGAAGAAGAAGAAGAAGAAGAAGAAGAAGAAGAAGAAGAAGAAGAAGAAGAAAAAATGTGTCAAATAAGGCATGCATAAAATTCTAAATGTACTAATAAAATTAAAATAGACACAACCTTTACAGAAATAGTGCAGAGCATGAACAGTACAATGAATAGTTGTTGAAATGAATTATTGTTCAAATCAACAAGTGTTCATGAGTCCAACGGCAGAAGGACAGAAACTGTTCTTGTGGCGGGAGGTTCTGGTCTGGATGGACCTTTGCCTCCTGCCTGAGGGGAGTGGCTCAAATAGTCCTTGTCCAGGGTGAGAAGGGTCAGCTGTGATCCGACCTGCTCCAGAGCCCTGGAGACGTACAGGTCCTGCAGAGATGGAAGTCTGCAGCCGATCACCTTCTCAGCAGAACGCACAATGCGCTGTAGTCTCTGTTTGACCCTGGCTTTGGCTCTAGCGTACCACACGGTGATGGAGGAGGTGAGGATGGACTCAATGATGGCCATGTAAAACTGCACCATCATCTGCGCAGGTTGACTTTCCTTAGCTTCCGCAGGAAGTACTTCCTCTGCTGGGCCTTCTTGATGAGGGAGTTGATGGTGGGCTCCCATTTGAGGTCTTGAGTGATGGTGGTACCAAGGAGGTGGAAGGAGTCCAGGGTGGTGGTGATGCGGGGCTCTGTCAGTGCAAGGGGGGGCTGGGGGGCTGTGATTTTCCTGAAGTCCACAATAATCTCCATTGTCTTCTGGGCGTTGAGCTCCAGGATGTTCCCACTACACCGGGACACCAGCCGGTCCACCTCCGTCTAGTAGACAGACTCATCCCCGTATGAGATGAGGCTGATGAGGGTGGTGTCGTCCGCAAACTTGATTTGTTTTACGGAGTCATTAGAGGTTTGTATACAGGGAGAAGAGCAGAGGAGAAAGTACACAGCCCTGTGGATTTCCTGTGCTTGTGGTGAGTGTATCAGTGATATTCTTCCCCAGCCGCACGTACTGCCTCCGGTCTGTCAGGAAGTCAGTGATGCACCTGCATGCGGAGTCAAGCATGTTGAGCATGTCCTGGGCAGAACAGGAAGGATGGTCTTGAATACTCAGCTGAAGTCCAAACAGGATCCTAGCATAATTTCCCGGGGGAGTCCAGATCCTGCAGGATGAAGAGGAGGGCCAGGTTGATTGCATCGTCTACAGACCTGTTGGCTCTGTGGGGTGAATGCAGGTGGTCCAGCTGGAGGAGGTGAAGGACTTGAGGTGCGGCAAGACCATGTGCTGAAATTACTTTGTGACTACAGATGTCAGAGTCACAGGCCTGTAGTCATTAAGTCCAGTGATCTGGGGCTTCTTGGGGACAGGGATGATGATGGATGACTTGAAGCAGGCTGGGACATGGCAGGAGGGAGTTGTTAAAAATGTCTGTGAAGATCGGAGTCAGCTGATCTGCACAGTGTCTCAGGGTGGCAGGGGAGATACCATCTGGTCAGGGAGCTTTTCCAAGGTTGGATTTCTTAAACAGCCTGTTCACATCCTTTCTCTGAATTGAGAGAGTCGTGGGGGAGTGGTTTGTCAGAGGTGTCTACTGTGAGAGAATAGCTGGTCAGCCTGTTTCCGGTCGCCAGAAGCGTGAGTGGCTCTGGGCTTTGTAATTTGTGAGAAGCCGGAGCCCCCTCCACACAGAGGCAGGGTCACTGTCGGAGAACTGCTGCTCCAGACGTGTATTGTGATCTAGCTCTAGACACCTCCCTGCTAAATCCATACTTTGCACCTGTGTAGCTTTCTCTGTCACCAACCCTGTATGCTGCCTCCTTCTGCTTTCTTAACTGCCTCAGTTTGGATGTCATTGTTATAACTCACCCTGGTGTGTGTTGGTATAATGCTGTCCTCACAGAATCAAATCAGTGTCCCCAGTCATCCAAACTTTCTGTAGCAGCACTGAAAACCAGCACTGAAAACATGTACGTAGTTGTTTGTACGTGGGGATCAGGTGAACCATGGCATGATCCGAGAAGCCCAGGGTAGCGCGAGCCATGGCGTTACTGAGAGTTATGTAACAGTGATGCAGTGTGTTCTGCTCTCTGGTCGGGAATTTAATGAACTGTCTGTACTTTGGTAGTTCATGGATCAGATTTCCCTTGTTAAATTCCCCAAGGTCAATAAACAATAAGTCCAGGAATTTCTGCTCTAATCTGGTCTGCGAGCGTGCTGTGTGCCTCCTCACTCGAGGTCAGGCATGTTCAAACTACGGCCCGGGGGCCAAATGCAGCCCGCAGACCAATTTAATTGGCCCTCCGCCTTCCTGCTAAATTTGTCCAAACAACAAAAAGTAGTACTTTTCACTGTAAAATTGAAAAAATGCAATCATTTTGATGTTATTATACCAACCTAATATTAATGTTCCAAGTCTTATTAAAGGTGTGGAGGCTCATCGAAACTATGTCAAATGCAAAATTTTGAATGATTCACTTCATAGTCGGGTTGTCTGTGGCCCTTTGCTCCGTATAAGTTTCAAAATGCGGCCATCGGTGAAAAAAGTTTGGACACTCCTGCTCTAGGTGAATGTAAACAGCGGCCAGAATGAATGAGGTGAACTCACTTGGAGAGTAGAGTGGTTTGCAGTTAATGAAGAGATATTCCAGAGCAGGGAGAGCAGTGTTTTAGAGATCATTGTCACATCGGAACAGCATACATTGTTGATGAAAAAACAAATGTGTATACTATGTCTGATGGCGTGGAGGAGCTGGAATCCCTCCAGATGCAACGAGCAGCATCCGTGAAGCACAAAACAAGGGACAAAGAAAAGTCTGTGTTTCAACTCATCAGCAGTGCAAGTTCCTCTGTCCTGTTGCTGAGTGAGCAAATGTTGGAGAGGAAAATCCCAGGTAAGGCTGTCTTTCCATGGGGATAGCGGGTTTCAAATTCATTGGCAGATATGGGGATCATACAATAGGCATCAGTAAAAATCTCAGCGTGCCATAGCAATAATATTCACTATTGGTATTGAGCCAGCCACGCCGTCTCTCCTGCTACAGCTGCTCTAATTGTGTTAAATTAAATGAGTGTTAAATGATACGAGTTATGCCTGGCCTCAGAATGGATCACTGCCAGTTTTAGTGCGAGCTGTTTCTCCCCAAAGCATCATTTAGTTAAGTACTTTTTGGCTTGCTGAAAATTCAAGTTGAGAGGAGAAATGCATTGTCTTGTTTGATCTTGCGTTTTGTTTTACCTTGTCTTTGGTGTGCCAGATTGGAACAGACTTCTAGAGACACAGAGAGAATGGGGTCTTGAAACAGCAGGCTTCAAGGGTTCTTGTCATACACCCACAAAAAGTATTTGCATGTAGACTATTTTAGTCATATTTAGGGATTTTGTATCGTGTTATGTCTAATCTTTATCCTACTCCCACTCATTTGTTAATGCTGCTAGAATTGTGTGGATTGTTTTGTTTGTTTGTTTGTTTGTTTGTTTGTTTTGTTTGTTTGTCACTATTCACATTGTTATAAGTATTAAGGAACTAAAACATATTATACCGAAAGTTGCTTTATTTTTTTTTCCTTCAAAAATTAAAAGCAATAGGTTAGCCTCAATTTTATTTGTTTTGGATATTGTCTCAGTGTAGGGGTTTTTGAAAAATAATTCTGGCTACACAGCTGGGTATATAACCCTTATCTCATGATCAAAATGAAACAATGTTGATTACAAGGATACCAAATCTGCTTTCTCGACAGCCTGGTTTTGTAACGCATTGGTTTTGTCTAGCGCTCAAAGTCTCTTTTCAGATTGTACATTATTCATTCCACACTTAGTGGTAAGCTACTACTTTAGCCTAAGCTTTCTTGAGGAAGACTGATGAAAGCGAGGCTGCCAATCTGTACCATCGGCCCCTCTGACCACCAATCACTAACCCAAACCTGCTTAGCTTCCGAGATTGATGAGATCCGGCATTGTCAACGTGGTACTCCTGAATCTTGGTCCCCGGCTCAAAGTAATGCCTCGTGTAGCTCCATGTCAGACCAGGAGGAGGCCTCGGGGAAGAGCAAGGACATACAGAGATAGCCTTTGTGTCAAGCCTTTGTGAGAATGCCTGGATATTTCTACAGGGAAAATCGCCAACCTCTGCACCAAACTTTCATACATTCCTACATTAATGCACTCCGTCCACTTTATCATCATGATACTAAAAAACAAAAAGGTGTAATTTGTATGTGTTATATTGCTGACACAAGTTAAATATTTTTTGCATGAGTAACATTTTTATAAACAACACGCTTATGATTCCAAACGTACTCTCCAAACAGTGGTGTACGCCGAGGCTTGCACATGAAGATTACCTCTCTATCTGTAACTACACCTGTTTGTTAAATAACTGCGAGTTTGTTTTTGTCAAAGCGTGAGAATCTCCTTGAACGCTGCCAGCTGTCTATTTATTTGTCAGCATTCATCCACGAGTGCATTCTAATCAATATGCTATAAGGTTTTAATTAATGTGCTGGCAGCCTCTGTATGTTTTTTCTGAGATAAAGACAAGCAAAAACAGAGGAGGCCCTTTAAATTGCTTGCATTGTTTTTGCAGACGATGGCATTTGTTCACCACTCAATGCATTTGGCAGTTTGTGCCGTGGCTTATTTGTTGTTTTATGATACAAAGCAAAAAGTGAACTGTTTGATAATAGCATGCCCATTGCACATTATAGGATGCCAAAGCTAATCGGTTGTAGAAAGCATTGGCAGTATTTTCAGCATAACATGGATGTGAAGAGTGTGGAGAGACATTCTGCAGATAGTTGAGGGCAGGAATACATTTCAGCGCAGAGTCCAAATACGTTGACTGTATTGCATGTTTTTGTGCAACCAACCACATAAGAAGCAACCGATTTTTACGGTAAGATGATATAGTGCTTTTTTTCTTTGGTTCTTTAACATCTGACTGTTGTTTTTCACTATAAAGAGCTCTATGTCCCAGACGTGTTATCGTGTGTCATGTGTTTTTTGTTTATTAGCTTCATGGCCAGTGCAGACCAATCCGCCCGTCGCCCGTATGAAGCCGATGGAAGATATGATACTGTTGGCAGCTTGTGTCTGTATGATCTGGAGCGCGTCATTGGCTGTCGAAGGACGCAGTTCTGTCTCGTAAAACCAAATTGCAGCATACGTAAACGGCAGCGAACGTCTTTGATATAGGATCGCTCTGATTGGTCATGAGTTTTTATCGAGGACAGACAGCAGCGTGTCCTGATGGAGGAAAACTGTAGACGCAACCTTTTCCATCTTTTATGAAGTTCCTTGTGGTTTATATGTATTTCAAGCACAACAAAAATTAAACTGAGTCTTAAAATCTGCAGATGGGTTTGAAGGTATATCTGTATTTTACTCAGCCATTAACTATTCAGGTGTCCCTTCCGCCTCCCTGGCACCCTAACCCTGCACTTGCCGTAGGAAGGTCTAAGGAGAGGCGATGCTCTGGGACTTTTATGCATTTGCTTACTCCCTGTGATCATTGGTTAATCTGTTTATCTATTATTGACCGATGACTGTTCCATTGTTTGCTTTTCTAACTTTCTGCTGGTAAAATCAACAATTTTCCCTTACAAAAATGAATTGAAATTCAAATTGAACGCCATTATGTGCTTCAGACAATGGGAATTACAAATTTGTCAGCGTACACTACAGTCTTTCAATGGCTGGTGGTGGTGCTGGTGAATGCAAATTTAGTTTTTTCTGGACACACAATAAATACTAAAGCTACTATTAAAAATATGGTCATCTTTGTTTTTGAACGTAACATTCACTCACAAATGATTCTTGTGCACCTGGGAGACGCTCTGAACGGTGTACTGCTGCCGGCTGTGTTTCGGCAGTTGTTGGGGGTCGAAGACCTTGCTCAAAGGCACCTAATTAGTAGCTGGGGGCAGACGATTATTCGCTCTCCTCCTGCACTCGGAGAAGTTCAATCCGCTGACCTTCTGCTCACCATCTTGCTCAGCTCACCTTGGGGGTACGTCCGTCTCCTCTATTGTATAAAACACGAAGCAGCAGTGAAGCCAATGCAACGCCGCATTAGGTATTCTCTGTCTTCACTGTATTCCCTCCCACAGGATCCAGACTGGCTTTTGTCCACATCCTAATAACCTCAATAATCTACGCAGTTGTTTCTCATTTATTACTGCACATCGATTTTCATCATCACTGTTAAACTGGCCCCAACCCCCAGTACCTTGTATAAGTGATTGTGCTTCCACCGCACACACTCCAGCTGATGTTGCATCTCCCGATCGATTGAATGCCCGGAGCATATGAAGAATAGCATACTTTTATTTTCGCAATATCACAATAAGGCACATGATGTTGTAAACTTGTTTACGTGGGGAATGTGTTCTTCAATATGAGACTGCAGAAATCATGTTTGCTAATCTAACAGATAACATCAAAATGATACCAAAAAGAAAAAGTGAAGGTTGTAATGTTTTTGCAATTACAAGTCTAATGAAATTGCAAACTGCACCATTTACCGTATTGATTTTGGAGTGCTTTGGGGTTTGTAGATATTTGACTTTCTTATCATAATCAGTGCAATGAAACTTCACAGGTTGTTGCTTGTTTATATTTTAAATTAGCCCGAAGTCCGCGGTCCCAAAAGGTTGATATCAAATCTGCGTAGAAATATTTTTTCAAACTTTGGTCAAACTCGGAAGGTTTAAAAAAAAAATATTCTACTAAGATTCTACTAAGCAGCAAATACATAGCCGGTTTAGAAACTGTTGCTTATTATTCCTTTAAGATGTATTTTTAATTGGTTTTGTTCTATATTTATATCTATATCTTTATATACTTGTCAAATATTGGTTTAAAAAAAAAAGTTTCTTAAAATGTAAAAAACTGCAAACAGATATCCATGATAATTACTTGATTTTAACAACCACTATTGCTGTATATGCAATTTGACAGTTTCCTTTAGTTGTTTCTAAACCTGTTTCCCTTTTAGACTGTGGTCTATAGCTACTTTCAGTTACATATGCGGAACTTCCCTCCTCTGTTGTTCTAATTTCCTCTGTGCACTCTCGATCTTTATCTGTGGAGGCTCAGTTGTAAAGCATTAACAACATGGGAGATGGAAGTAGAGATAGGAAATGTGATTGGTAGCTGTGTGAGAGTGCCTTTTATTCCAGCATTGGTAACATCAATGTTGTTTTCACTCATAACACAAGAAACTACAAAGCAAATCTATTTTGTTTGCTTTATTTGTTTGTTTGCTCTCTCAACATAAAAGCTTTCATGTGGAAAGGTCAAAACTGTCCAAACTGCAGCTAAATATTTTAGCGTTTAATGTAATCACGTAGCAGCTATACATTTAGTGAATGAATGAGACATCATCAGAGGTCGTTTCCTGAAAATGCATTTTTCTCCCAGAGAGACAGAAAGATCAGCCCTTAAACAAGCACGCTCTACACATACCGAGTTTTTCAATTTTTGTACCTAATGAGATTTTGTAAAAAAAAAAAAAAAGAAAATTTTGTTGATATTTCATTCCAGGCCAGATTAATTAAAGTTTTTAACTCATACAAAAGATGAAGTTTTTTCATTAAAGTGCCTATGACAGTTGGACTACTTACTGAACTCAAATGCATTAGGATAAATATATTTATCATTTTACTTCCTGTTTGAAATTGATGACATCACACTAGGAAATTACCTGGCAACCACTGGGCCAAAAACATATCTAATGTCACTTTTTTTTTTTTTTTCGTTTGACAAATACACATGAGACCATATATTTAATTTTTGAAATTAATGTTTAGAGGGTAAAAATATATATAATTTGTGTAAATTATGCATAAACATTTGAAGCAATGAGTGCCAAATCAGTTATTCTAATTCCTCTACAGCAGTTGTTTTTTTTGGAGAGCCCCAATAATCAGATCAGATTTGATGTTTACACTTTTCCCCACCTGCTCCTCTCCGTGTTTTTTGTCTTAACAGCATGAACTGTCACACACTCTGATGAGATTAGAGGCTCACCTCTGGGTTCTGTGCTGCAAACTCAGACCAAGGATATTCTCATTTCTGACACATTTTGGAAGCAGGAGGCATATTTGTCAAGGCAACAAAATGTTAAGGTCTCTGCCAGTCCTAGTATTTGAGTTTGTATGGACAGCCTGATTATTGGATTCAGACTGAGTTCTAACAAAGTCTGAAATGTTTTATGGAGGACAGAAGCAAAAAGTAAAAATGATTTGAGGTTTAAGGGCTTGTTGTGTCCTTTTTTTGTGGCATCAGTTTAATCTACTTTCTCTTTTTATTTTTATTTTTTTTTTAAGAATAAACATAGAACACTACAGAAATAACACAACCAGAGACCGAAAATCAAAAAATAAGAACACAAATAAACATCAATAGAAACAAAATCAGTGCACATATAAATTAAAATAATAGTCCTACTTAGTCCAAAGTCTGTCAAATTTTGTTTTCCAAATCAAGTCCAAATGTCAGTTTTTACTTTGAGTCTGATGTCTTCTACTATGTCAGTCCAGTCCTTGAGCTTTTGCTAAGGTTTGTGTCATCCATTTTTTTGTGATGTTTTTTTTTTTCCTGCGCCATTAGTATCTTCCAAAGGTTTTATTGTATTATTGTGTCCATGGCAGGAGTTTTGAGAGGCCCAAGTACATAGCAGTGCCAAGATAATTTCAGTCCAACATTTTTGAGCAACAGGACACACCCAAAACACATTATAGTGGTTTGCCTCCTGGCTGCCAGTTTCTCCAACAGTTAGCATTTCCTTGTGAATGATGGCCACTTTGACACAGTGTTATGAAAAAACATGACACATTTTTCCAGCAAAATTCCCTCCAGTCATGTGATTTTGTGGTTCTCCCTTGAGATGTACACACACTTTGCCACTCTTCGTCTGTCAAAACAGGTTATCTTTCTTTCCCTGGCAGAGAGGGGAGGACATGCAGTAAACGTCGGAGTCAGGAATCGAACTCGCGACACTGTGGTCGGCTGCACTTGGAGCCTGGCATACGTGTGCAGTGCCATAACCACTTGACCACCGGGCAGCACTGTTTTCTCTTTCCCATTTGTTTTTATGTAGTAGAGTAGCTGTCCAGATTAGCAATGCATTGATACAATTTAGATATTATATATTATTAGATATTTATATTATTATAGAGGGTTATAATGGTCATTACTTTGTTTAATTTATTGGTTACAATAACTCTTTTTTATTTGTAGATACCAATTCTCTATATCTCCAAGTTAAAGTATTCTTCTAACATGTCAAAGCTTTTCATGTGATTAGCTTTTACAAACAATTTTGTAATCCAGACCTTGAATCTCAGGTCAATCCTTAGTCATAAGCCAACAAGTTTAATATTTTACGTCTTTGTTTAGTTTGTATGTTTTGATCCGCTCCTTCAATGTTGTAAGCACAGATTTTGCCCAGGAATTCTTAACTTCCTCAAAATGACTCTGATGATTGAACTGAAATAAAGTAAGTTTTTTCAAATGGATTCGAGTTTTTCTGCCTTGCCATAAAAATCTTGAGATTGTTTTTGTCCACAAATCAAACAGACGCTATTTCCCACACATTTTTCATCAAACAAAAAAACAGTTGTTTGGTTGAGTCAGTTATATCCCAAGAGGCATGTGGTTTTGGGAAACACGTGGAAGAGAAGAGCGACTATATGTTGACGTTAGAGCTGTGCTAAAAGTGGCGCTAATGTGGTGCTAATTACAAGAAAACACTTCAATGATTATAGCTTTGCGAGGGAAACATCCAAACCAGTGCAAAACATTTGATATCAGAAATGATATCACAAGTCCATATTCCTGTTCCTGCTGCGGAAACATGAATATGGATTTACTGTAAGATAAATCTTAAGTAAGAAGGAAGACGGAGGTACGGCAGATTTTACTTGCACAAGGAGACAGGGCATACACGAATGTACGAATGTGTGAGATGTCTAAAAATGGTTACACAGAGACATGTATTCACACACAGTTTACCCCCACTGGCTTTCTTAAGCCGTCCCCCACAGTTGCTACCTTTCATCACATATAATCAGAATTGCGTAAGAATGTCTTGATATTTCCTATAACTAACTTTAGAAGTGTCAATTAGTACCAAATTGAAAACAATGTTTTTAATGATGATTCAACTATATAACATGATTTTAAAAGTACATTTTACATGCTGGTCAGTTAAAGATGCATTATTGCTCTTGTCAAGGTGACAAATGACATCCACCTGAACACTGACGCGGGCAAAGCCTCAGTCTTAATTCTGTTAGATCTGAGTGCTGCTTTTGACACTGTCGATCATGGGATCCTCTTACAGAGACTAGAGGACTGGGTGGGCATCACTGGCACTGCCCTAAACTGGTTAAAGTCCTATCTGGAAGACAGGAAATTCTTTAATTGGTAACTGTGTCTCAGACCAGATGCCCCTGACCTGTGGGGTGCCCCAAGGGTCAATCCTGGGACCCCTTCTGTTCAACCTCTACATGCTGCCGTTAGGTCAGTTGATACGCAGCGAGAATGTGTCCAATCACAATTACGCAGACGACACTCAGATCTATGTTTCACTGACGGCAGGTGAATATGGACCAGTGGATTCACTCTGTCACTGCATCCAACAGATCAATGTGTGGATGCAAAGCAACTTTCTCCAGCTGAACTCAGACAAGACTGAAATCATCGTCTTTGGCCCACAGAAACAAAGAGAAAGTGTTAACAGTCACCTCCAGAGAGTCTCGCTCTAAAACCTACAAATCAAGTTAGAAATCTGGGGGTAATAATGGACTCAGATTTGAATTTTAACAGCCACGTCAGATCAATCACATCAGCAGCTTTTTTACCATCTAAAAATCATTGCCAAAATCAAAAGTATAGTGTCTAAACCAGACCTGGAGAGACTTATCCATGCATTTGTCTCTAGTAGATTAGACTACTGTAACGGCCTGCTCACTGGCCTCTCCAAAACGAGCTGTAAAACAGCTGCAGTACATCCAGATCCAACGCAGCTGCCCGGGTCCTGACTAGAACCAGGAAATACGATCACATTAGTCCTGTGCTCAGGTCTCTGCACTGGCTCCCTGTGGCTCAGAGAATAGACTTCAAAGCAGCTCTGCTTGTATACAAGTCTCTCCATGGCCTAGCACCAAAGTACATCTCGGACATGTTAGTGCCATATGAACCATCTCGGACTCTGAGGACCTCAGGGACCGGCCTCCTGCTGGTGCCCAGAGTCAGGACTAAACATGGGGAATCTGCGTTTCAGTTTTATGCAGCTAAAATCTGGAACAGTCTTCCTGAGGATGTGAGACAGGCCGCTACTCTGGTAATGTTCAAATCTAAACTAAAAACTGTTTTGTTTGGCTGTGCATATGACTGAAATGCTTTTCTTTGCACTCTTCTCTTTTATGTCTTGAACTATTATTTTGTGATTTCTGCCATGTCTTTGTGATTTTAATGCATTTTTTCCTGTTGTGTGAAGCACTTTGAATTGCCTTGTGTATGAATTGTGCTCTACAAATAAATTTGCCTTGCCTTGCCTTGCCTATTTAAGATTGTATTGCTTTGCCCAGAATAAATAGCATTAAACTGATCCATCTGTATGGAGAGAAGCAGGTGAGGCAACACCAGACTACCGGTAGTTACAGTTCAGATCTGTGGAGAGGTGAAGACACTGAAAGTAGGAATGCATGTTTCGATAGATAGGTTCAAAGATATATTCTACTGTGGAACATTCAAGGCATAGCAACACAAGCAAGCCCCAAGACAAGCAAGTGGCCAGCACCCGGCAGAAAAATGACATAGAGCACCTTTTTAATGTCCAGACTTGCAAATGGGGCCAATAATGCTTCGAAGTATTCTCCAAATTATAATACTTTGAACCTTAAATCTATCAATTAATAACGTCACAAGGCAGTGACACAGATAGAAATTCCAGAAATAAACTTTATAGGCACATGTCACTCGAATTCAAAATCCTATTCCTGCTCTCCAGATCAGAATAATAGGATTACAGTCAAAGGGAGAGTAGTCCAATGCCTCTGAGCACATGCAAATGGGAACAAAATGGCTGACAAGCTAAAATGCTAAAATGCTTTGTGGGAGAAAACTTAGTGATGTTCTGTTTGTTGTGGTATGATGCATGTTGCCAAGTCTATTTTCTGAAGATCTGTTAAACTGTGAACTATATTCTAACTTTTAGGTCTTAGGGCTGGTCCAGCCAAGCTGTTGTCTTTCTCCTTCTTCAATTACTCCATGGAATGGTCAATGCTTATATCCACAAACCAAGGTCAATTTTAAAAACAAAAAGTGAGGAGATGTAATTACCTTGTTGACATATTTTGCGTATGACGATGGAGCCTTCATCAAACATCTGGGACACACTGCTCCAGAGACCACCAGGTCTGAAGGCTGGTGTATGCTTCTCCGTCAAATCCATGCACGCTTCCCCAATGCACACAGCCGTCAATCAGAAAACTTGCGGCTCTTGTCATGCTACGTACGTGCCGTGCTCGTGCTCCTACAACCTAAAGTCACTTCGCATCGAAGTGCCGTGGACCGCAAGGGCTGTGATTGGTTGATCCAAGCGGACTATATGAAAACGTGTTAAATACAGCTTAGAACTGCTGAGTTTTTGCACAGAAATGTTTGCAAATGAGCCTAATGTGATAGTATATTGTGCAAATAAATATATAAGTGCAAAATAATACAATTTAATTCCCAGGACGCACCTGGAGCCTCAATGGTTCAGGTCTGCGTAGGCCGGGAGCAAGTGACTGCTGCAAGGCTGACGGAGAATCAAGCACCAGCCTTTAGTCTGAGCCACCTGCCAGGCTGACCACTCCTCAGGTAGTAAAAACAGCTGTTGTGTTCAATGAAATAATCTGGGTGCCTTTTATTTCAGTCTAAATTGTTTTGTTTTCCCCTTTATTTAGGATGGTGTTGTTGTTGTTGCTGCTGCTTTGAGCTAAATAGATAAGTTTATTTGAAAACAACATATTCCAGCCCCTACTCGTCACATTAGTTAGTAATTAATGAACACAACTTACTACTGCACTACTTCCTGCTTTTCCAAAGAGTGCAGACGCTTTCCTTCTTGCTCCAGCTTGCTATAGCTGCAGTCCTTATTTTGTCTTCAAAACATTTTTAATTATGACTTTTTAAAGTAAACCAAGGATTTTAAGAACATTTTTCACAGTTTTATAACATATCTGACGAGCCAGCGACATGTCCGGGAGATGGAAAACAGACACTTGCTTATGCTGTCGGAAATATCAACAAGAAATTCATGAGCTACAAGCACATATATTTGCTTTAGAATCTGAAAAAGGACTACACGATACACGATTCCAGTCTTTTTTTTCTAAGTTATCTGTTTTTATTATTATACTGTGCCTAATCTGCCTCTGTACCCTTTGTTGCAACAGTGGAATTTCCCCATTGTGGGACAAATAAAGGTGATTTTATCTTATCTTATCTTAACTAATTTCCACATCCAAGTGTAATGACTTTGCATTATTCTTTAAAGACAAAGTTCAGGGCATTAAAAATGCTGTCCAAGAGATCATCACCAGTCTGAGTTCATCTACATGCTGCCTCGATGTGTTATCCACCAGATTTCTAAAGTCTGTGCTGAACAGTTTGTTAGCACCACTCACTCAAATAGTTAACATGTCGCTTCAATCTGGAACATTCCCAATGTCTTCAAAAACTGCGGTCATAAAGCCTTTCCTAAAGAAGAGCAGTCTTGATGCCGCAGTACTGAGTAATTACCGGCGCATCTCTAATCTGCCATTTTGGGGTAAAGTCCTAGAAAAGGTTGTTTACCAACAGCTTACTGACAAATGACATCCACCTGAACACTGACGCGGGCAAAGCCTCAGTCTTAATTCTGTTAGATCTGAGTGCTGCTTTTGACACTGTCGATCATGGGACCCTCTTACAGAGACTAGAGGACTGGGTGGGCATCACTGGCACTGCCCTAAACTGGTTAAAGCCCTATCTTGAAGACAGGAAGTACTTTGTTGAAAATGGTAACTGTATCTCAAACCACAAACCCCTGACCTGTGGGGTGCCCCAAGGGTCAATCCTGGTCCCTTCTGTTCAACCTCTACATGCTGCCGTTAGGACACATTTTCACTGTGTAGACGACACTCAGATCTATGTTTCACTGACGACAGGTGAGTATGACCAGTGGATTCACTCTGTCACTGCATCCAACAGATCAGTGTGTGGATGCAAAGCAACTTTCTCTAGCTGAACTCAGACAAGACTGAAATAATCGTTTTTGGCCCACAGAAACAAAGAGAAAGTGTTAGCAGTCACCTCCAGAGTCTCGCTCTAAAACCTACACATCAAGTTAGAAATCTGGATGTAATAATGGACTCAGACTTGAATTTTAAGATCCATGTCAAATCAATAACATGAGCAGCTTTTTACCATCTAAAAAAACATAGCCAAAATCAAAAGTATAATGTCTAAACCAGACTTGGAGAGACTTATCCATGCATTTGTCTCCAGTAGATTAGACTACTGTAACGGGCTGCTCACTGGCCTCTCCAGCTGCAGTACATCCAGAACGCTGCTGCTCGGGTCCTGACTAGAACCAGGAAGTACGATCACATTAGTTCCTGTGCTCAGGTCTCTGCACTGGCTTCCTGTGGCTCAGAGAATAGACTTCAAAGCAGCTCTGCTTGTATACAAGTCTCTCCATGGCCTAGCACCAAAGTACATCTGGGACATGTTAGTGCCATATGAACCATCTCGAACTCTGAGGACCTCAGGGGCCGGCCTCCTGCTGGTGCCCAGAGTCAGGACGAAACATGGGGAATCTGTGTTTCAGTTTTGCGCTGATAAAATATGAAACAGTCTTCCTGAAGATGTGAGACAGGCCGCTACTCTGGCATTGTTCAAAGCTAAGATAAAAACTGTTTTGTCTAGCTATGGATGTGACTGAAATAATTTTCTCTGCACTCTTCTCTGTTGTCTGAAAGTGTTTTGTGATTTCTGTCATGTCTTTGTGATTTTAATGCATTTTTTTTCCTGTTGTGTGAAGCACTTTGAATTGCCTTGTGTACGAATTGTGCTCTACAAATAAACTTGCCATGCCTTGCCTTACTATAAACATACCTATCTATTTAAATGATACTTGCAACAAGAAAATTCAAATTTAAGGTACATTCAGTTTACCATTTGCACAACAAGCATAAATATACATTAAGACAATCCTAGTCAGAGTTTAAGGTTGCTATGTCTGACTCAGTGCAAAGAAATGCCTTCTCATCATATTCTTAGTCTAACTCCAAGCTTGTGTCATATTTCTGAATTTGCAGATATTAAATTATTGTATTTAAGGTTGAGCTATGTGCAAAGTATAAGGAGTATGAGATGATGTTCTGAGAAGGGGCTGTAAAACTACTTCTGCGCTCTCTTCCTCGCCACACTGAATTAAGAAGAGCCAAAGTCACACTCGCTTACACCACTGTGTCAACACGCCAAGTATCTCCCCAGTCATTGGCTAAATCAATGCAGTGCACACTCTCTCCGGGACGCCTTAGAGGTTATGCAAATGAACTCTGGTGGGATGTGACATTTTGAGAGCCCTGGATGGATCACCTCTATTAGCCAAGGCTCGGCCGGATCTTAAAAGGTGCTTCTCACTCACGTGATGGAGCCTGAGCCCCTCTGAAACGTCTTTGAACGTGATTTGTTGTCAGCGGGGTCAGCAGCGAGTTCATCTAAAACAAACATTATCCTGGGATGAAGGGGGGAAGGAACTGTTAGGATTCAGGAGGCTCAGAGCACACACACGATAGTTTGTTGCGTCAGGCTGAACAAATGTGCCAGGCTTAGTCAGACTCTGCTGCTTTGTGTACATATCGCTGTTTTTATTCGTACTGTCCACGCCAAAGTCTGTTAGAAATGTGGCCCTGGGGTAAGATAGGAAAGAGAAACGGACAGTAACGCGTTTTTGTTTTATTGCGTAAAAATGGGAAATTACCATTATGACTGGTAGTATATACACAACTTTTTAAAGATAAAATGCACCCTAACCCAACATGATGATAAACCCTTCCAGGAATTACTTTGTTACTCGCCTGGTTCCATGATTACCAAGTATAACATTTTATCTCATTCCCATTGTCCAGTGTTACATGGAAAAAAGTATGTTAACTTGTATCATTTTAGATTCGAATAGCTAAATTGTTAAAAATAGTCTAGTTCATTTACTGTTTTTGGTAACAGCCATGGAAAAATGTATGGATTTCACATCTAAACTTCTGTAGTTAAAGATGTAGTTTGATTCATTCATGCACGTTTGAGTTATCCTGAAATGTCCTGCGAATGAGGCTTTAGTGTTCCAAAAACTCTTATTTTCACCTACCCCTTACCCCCGCCCACACCCCAACATATTTGCACTTATTAAAAGAAAAATGTAGATTCTGGGTGATACATTTAGGGTTCCAAAATGTATGTCATATAGCCACTTTTAAAAAGAAAAACATGTAAATATAAAGTTTGTTGCGGTGAAACGTCCCTATATAGAGGTGGGGCTTAGCAGTTCTGCAGTTTTGATTCAATTATTAAGCCATTTTAGTTCAACATTCCAGTTTATAATGAGCAAAATGTAAAGTGATGATCTACTTTTTACTGTTACTGTTCAATATTAAGTACTTAAAAAACGCTATATGTCTCCTTTAACATCCAGATAAAATAGCTTACACTTTTAAACAATCTCACATAATTGCTATGACAAAGTAACAACATACAACAAAACGTGACCAAAAGACATGCCCAAATACTCGCTGACCCCTACATCCCATGCCCTTCATTTGCATGCAAAAAAACAATAATTTCTTTGCTGTTCCATGCTCTAACAAACTAAACAATATCTACAACAGAAGGAGAAATCCAAATGGGGAAAAAAGTATAGTCCACCTGGCACTTCCAGGTGAGGGAATTTTAATTATCTTTGTCCATGTGGCTTCCTCACCCTCAAATAAAAAGGCACAATACCTCACTGATGAAATGACAATAAAATGCTTAAGTCCATTGTTGTAGGTGAAGCTGTAATTATCCTGTTAAAAGCGGTCAAACACAATGACAAGGGAAGAATGGGCCAGCTTATCCTCTATTGTCACAAACACATTTCATTTGGTGCGCCATAGAAAATCATTGCGATTTTCTCTGAAGGATTTGCTTTCCCTCTGGCACCAGCTCACCCCAATTTGCAATACATTTATTGACTTCATTGTGCCACTATTGGAAAAAAACAACAACAACAAACAAAAATTAGCACAAACTTAAACAATACTGAGTAATCAAAGGTTAAAATTGTATTCGCCTATTACAAACTTTTCATAATATTTTTAACTTTGTGAGGTAAATGTATATAATGCAATGTATTCATAGTATTACATTTTTGATACAAAAGGCAGTTATGTGTTGTTCTATAAAATGTTTTACCATAATTTATTAAAAGGAAAAAAAGGTTTCATCTCTTATTTTATGTTTCATCCCACAGCAAACTATTGTTAAAGTATCTGAGCAAAATTGGGTATCATATATTTTTCGGTAAAACCATTTGGATCTCCATTAATTTGGCTCAATACTTTTGGTAGATATATTTACAAACCTATACTGGTTTTCCTGGCATAAACAATGCAAATCTTTCTGGATGTAAGTCTGCCAAGAGATGATTTTACATGCAGTGTTTATGTAAAGTTAGCTGAAGTTACAAACACCAGAGGCAATTTTGTTTTTCCTGGCAGATGCAAAAATATATTCGTTCGTGATGTGCAAGATTTACATTTGATGTGATTGCTGTGGTTGGTTGAACATCCCCTGCTTGATAATCAGAATCAGAAAAGGTTTATTGCCAGTGAACAAAATTCACAGGTTTAGGAACTTGCTTTGGTGATTCGATGCAACATACAACAATGAACAATAATGAAGCAAATGATAACAAATAAGGCATGCATTAAAGAAAAACTATTTAAATGTACTAATAAGATAAAAATAAACTTAGTATGTACACACTTTTACTGTTAAATTTACAGTTACATTTATAGGAGTAGTGCTGAAGTGGGTTAGTAAAATGTATAAATATTCTTACTATTGCAAAGTATGTTCACCCTTCACTGTAATAAATGGAATAAAAATAACAGCTTTTTGGGCCGTATAAAACAACCATAAGAAATGAATAAACAGATTTTGATTAGGAATTTTAGAATAAACTTATAGTGCAAGATAAGTTCAGGGATGCTAACTTTATAGCTAATAACGTTTTGGATTATGTTTTTTATTTTGTATTGTCTATTACAGACTTCATACTGTAGTTCCTAAACAATTTCACATCATTTGGCACGCAAATCTTAATAAATAAAACTGGACAGTTGGACAAAATATAAGTTTTTTTTTTTAGTTTTTTTCCTCAAATGTCCCCTAAAACACACTTCCTTTCTATATATATATATAGGCTTCCCTTTATTCCATTCATATATGGTGTATGCGTTTAAAAAAATATTCAACACTTAAGACTTTCATTATGTTGGGAAGACAAGTGAGGGCACACATATAGCAAAAGGTTGAGTAGAAAAATCTATATAGGCCTCAAACATTCCAATACCAAGAGTGATTATGGTCTTCTGTGCATGGAGCTCAAAGACACAGGGGTCTCGGGGGAACTTCCTCACGCTGGCGACAAAGAGAATCGCTCATGAATATTTGAACATTATCCAGCAGATGAAAAGTTTACAGGTGTGGCAGACACATCAAAGTTTGATGAGCCTCATTTTGTATTAATTCCACATCTCCACCGCATGTACAGAGTGTCTCATTCATATCCTCTTTCATTTAATATGAAAATCACAGCGTATCATAAAAGTCGACGAGTCATGAAATTCAAGGTGTGAAGTTTAATTTATGAGCGGGATTTGACGGTGGGTGTATTATGCAGAGTGAACGTCATATACTAATTACAAAAGCTAGAAGTGCTAAAGTGGGTTAGGCGTATTAAATAAGCAATGCAGGGTTCATATAAACAACCAGGTAAATCATAGCAGTCTGGGGACAGTGTAGACAGGCATGTGGAAAAGGCTTTTGCGCTGTACAGTAAACAACTCATTGTTTCTATAGAGCAAAATGTAGGCTAATGTAAAATATTAAAAACTGCACAAAACATTACATTGATTTCCATCCAAAAGGACAAGATTGTGGATATAACTGGTCAGAATTGGAATGCTGCCTAAGGAATAAGGTTAGACACTCAGTCACATGTGAAAAGCCTCCCTCGGAAGATTTTGGGCATGTCCCACTGGGGGCAGGCCTCAGGGAAGACCCAGGACAAGCTGCAGGGACTGTGTCTCTGAGCTGGCCTTGAAACGCCTTGGGGTCTGGCAGGAGAAGCTGGTGGAAGTGTGTTTGGAAAGGAATGTCTGGACATCTTTACTTGGACTGCTGCTCCCACGACCTGCCCCTGTTTAAGTGGAGAGGGATAGACGGACCATTGTCCCTCCATACAATGCAAAACTTCTTGCCTGGGTTCAAAATGTGCACACTTCTCCAATATTTTATAAAAATGTGAGTAGTTTATTTCAGTGACGCATGTGAAACGAATGAGCTCATTGGTCAGCTATCATTTAGAACTAAATCAAACTTCTCTAACCACAAATCAACAGTGTTTCATGCTTTGCTCATTGATTCTACATAAATTCATAATGTTTTTACAGTTTTTCCCTATCTTTTTCCTTGTAAGCAGCCACATTTGTGGACAGGCCATGTGTGTCCCTGATTGGCTAATTCACCTGTCAATCACCAGCATCAACAGACTGATGTCGATTTGAATAAAAATACAGAGATATATCATTCTGGACTGTCCAGACAACAAAACTTCAGCTAGTACTGCCATACTTGGCTTATTTTGACTTGGTCATGGTTATATTTCTTACCACAACTTTTGGCAAGTAATGTACACTATGTATTAGCCTAATCTTTGAAATTCAAGTGCAAGTTAGCTAGAATTCTGAATGGTAACATACGTTGTATGTACAAATTTAACCCATTTGTCATTGCAGTCTTGTCCCATCATGCTAGACTCATAAAGATACAGAAAACCTTCTTCTACTTCCGTTCTTTGACTGGCATCACTTTTTTCATGAAGGGCACTAAGTAATATGTTTTGGAGAGAGCATTTTTGCCCTACCCAAATTCAAATTTGTGACCTTGTTATATACTCACTGTATTTGTTACTGCTATGGTGTCAAAAACTGATGACTGCTGCTGCCTCTGCTCCTCTCACTACTTAAACATTATGCTGACTGATATGGAAATGTTTTATCATTTCCACCCAACATTCTCAAATAGTATCCCCGGGTCTCTGTGGCATGTTTGAACTAGAGGACGATGGAGTCATATTTGGGCGCGTCACAAATTTCTATTAGCAATAGCTGACATCTAATCTCATCTTGTCCTACCTCCATTACTTTTCACTGCCTCTGTAAGTGACTATTATGTTTTAAGCATGCCCCCAAGCTAAATCCCTATTCTGTTCTTTCTCTGTGGTTTTCGGGTGACTTCTTATTTGGGCGGATGGTTTGATTTGCAGGTGCTATAGATGTCAAGATGCCTCATAAAGCTTCAATGAGACTAACATAATACAGTCATCCAGGTGATATGTCAGATTAGGGCTTGTTGTAAACTCTGACGACTCTATTACGACTGAAGGTGTGTCTGTTCTGCTTGTTCTCTTTGGGAAAAACACAATTACTGTAAAATTATGTAAAATAAAAACATATTCTTTTTTAGTTTGGAACCACTTTTCATGCTACTACTTCTATACCCCAAACTTCGGACATATTTATAATAACAACAGTCCATTGTAAAAAAAAAAAATCATTGTGTACTATAGCAAGGATTTGAATCATCCTGAGCCCAATCTGCTGCTTTCAACAATTTAATTTTGTTTTTTATTCCCAATCAACCAATCAACCAATCTAATGTAAAGCCATCCAAGGCATCCACATAAATGCCCTCTCTCTCCACACCTTTTTCCTGCCAGCTCAGCATGGCCACAATTTTACAGCCATCTTCAACGGAGGAGCAAAACAACGAGCCACCGCAACCATTATAACTGTCTCTCTTAAGTGTATGGACTACATATGTACAGAAACATACATTCAATTAAAAGATACATTCAAGACTGAAATATATGTCAGAGCATTAGTTATATATGCAAGACACAATAATAAGATAAATCTATTCATTCATTCATTCATTTATATAAATAGTTAGAATTTAGGAAAACCCTAAATCGTTCAGGGGAAAACAGCTGCTGAATTAAAACATTGAAACGTGCACACACCACATCAAAATTGGGATTAAACTTTGAACTAAATGCGGAATTGAAAAGGACTAAAACAGGAGCAGAACCAGACCAAACTAAGTCTATATTAGAACTAAACTTGGCACAAACCCCAGACAAACCAGTTCATATGTGAATGCACCCTTTGCAACATACAACTAAATTGAAATAGTTAATCTAGACCAACCTAATTTATTTCAGAATGCTGATAGTTATCTCCTTGTATTTTGGAGACACTCTCCTGCTTTAACTCCTGTCAACTGAAGAAACCAAGTTAAAATCACTTCACATAGCTGCCCATTAGTATTCTAGTCAGATTGCTTTGCACTTTCTCTCGTAGTGTGAGTAAGTCTTTAACTAAAATACTCTTCTCTGCCAGCTGAAATTCTCTCGCTTGCTGGAGGCGAAGACAGCGATGTACCAAATGTACACCCACATGCATCATTTCAACAACATCCCCTTTGGTGACAAGTCCATTCCCAGCAGCATTATTCAGAAATAACATTTCTCTCCACCTTACAAAGACTGCTTTAAGAGACAATCAGGGAAAATCTGTGAAAGAGTTCTTTAAAATCATTTTGCCCTTAGATAGAGGGGAATATTAAAAGCTTTAGCAGGGAATATTTTCTTTAACTATAACTTTATCCAGCACATGGGAGAAAATGGTGGTGTTCCATTCCTGTCTAATATAATCTGATGCTGAATGTGTTTGCATAGTATAAGAATCACTGGAAATTTGAGGAGTGTGGACCTCCACCAGGGCAAGGCACTGCAGACAAGGATCCAATTGAACTTGAAGCGATAGATAATAGTAAAATCAAAATTTGTAAGTGAACTGTTTTGCAATTTTGCTGTTCTACAGCTTGTATTTTTCTGTTGCAACCTTGCGAATTTAACTTTCACCATGGGACAAATAAAGATTATCTATGTTGCCAATATGCAACTGACTGGTCAGATTTGTCCTGGAAAGCGGAAAAGAAGCTAAACAGCTAAACAGCTCCTTCAAGCAATATGATTGAAGTCGCATGGTTTGTGGACTGCATATTGTCTTGTCTATCCCTCTACTGTCCTCGTATCCCATCAATTATTTGTCTCATAATCAATTTCTACTTCCATTGTTTCTGTGATTCCAGTCATGGGGCTTGACTTGGGATGACACTTTCATCAGTGCAACCGGTGCCTCAGTGCAGTACCTGTTGGAACAGCGATGATAAAGCCATGCATTCAAAATCACATTAGCATGACTTACACCAGTTTTACATATGGACTCCCCCGATGCCGCTGCTCCCCTGTGGGACCTGAATAAAGAATTAGTCTATTTTTTTCTCTGCATCTTTCTGCGTTGTAAATATCCTTCTCTCAACTTTTTTTTTTTTTTTTTTTTTTTTTAATGTGCGGTATTTATCATGTGGAATTCCACCACATAAAGCCTCAGAGTATCGCCGGGCGAAGGCGAGGGAAATGGCAAAGGGACTGGAGGAATAAATTATTTGAAGACAAATCCTTTATTCCAACACACGGCACAGAAAGCAAGTGTGCCAGCTCCCCCAGTAATTCAAGAGGTACTTTTCTTTGTTCTTCTCTTTGTTTGGATATAGAAAGTTGCTAAATAATTCTCCACGACTCCCACAGAGATTTGTCCGTCTTTCTCTTTCGCGTTATCTGAAGATTTTTAAGCAATAGATTATTACCTGTTGTATACAGGGACTATAATTTAAATTACAAATGACAAGTTGACATATTTGGTTACATTCCATTTTGGCATACTGAAACCTATTGTTGGGTCTTTTAAATTGTAAATGACTTGATCTCACAAATGTTTTTGCTCAGAGAAAACATACGCAGCAATTCAGTCATCAATAAATCAAGCAAGCTTTATTTATAAAGTGCTTTGGTTGGGCTGGCCCACACAACCAAACAACCTACCCATAAACACAGTCACATACACCTATACACAGTAAAAGGCATGAGGCTGAGTACAGATGAACCAGTTGAGGAAAAACCACCAAAGGAGATGTCTGTACATGGAAAAGCAACCACCCATCATGAGGTTGGAGCAAATTTCCCATAATTTTTTTCCCCAATAGACATAGGGAAAAAACATTTACTCGAATTTTAATTTTGGATAGAAAATAATCACATTATGATCATTAGAGACCACATTGCTGGTTGGCCTCTGCCATGTCTCTATTCTGAACGATTCATGCAAAAGGTACTTCCGGAACCTTGTGGGCCTCGATTTGGGTGGGACTTTTGAGCTCCAAAATGTCATCAATGTGCGAATACCTTTTGTCAACTTTAAGGTGACCTTGGCAAATGAGGTCCTAAGATGTCAGGGACGGGCATCTGGCTTGAAAATCTATTGTTCATTGTTGGAAAACCGTGTGTTTTTTTAATTTGTTTTGGAAAGTTTTGTAATTGCCTTCTGTGTAACCTGCCTAGGGACTTCAGATGGAAATTAGCATCTTTGCTATAATCATATATCATATTTAGTTATATTTACATGGGCTCATCAATACGTCTCCCCTAACCGTAAACCAAAAAATGTATATATAAAAAAAAGAGTCGTCAGTGTTGTCTTCTGTTTAGCTCATAGATGTATAAAAAATGTATTGTAAGAAACCACATTATCACATTTATGCATTTGGGTGTTATGGTTATTATTGTCCGTAAAGCCCTCTGATGATCTCACATTACGTATTGTAAGTATGTAGAGCTGTAGAAATATTGAATTTATTTGAAACCCACCAAAATGTATCTTTCTATCAGCACCATTTACATAACAATGACACCCTTTATGAGAATTAAATGTATCTGGGAAAAGAAATAGCTAGAACAGAAATAACTTCAGTTGTATGTATATATATATATATATATATATATATATATATATATATATATATATATATATATATATATATATATATATATATATATATATATATATATATGTGTGTGTGTGTGTGTGTGTGTGTATGTATATGTATGTATATATATGTATGTATGTATGTATATATGTAAGTATATATATATATATGTATGTATGTATGTATGTATGTGTATATATGTATATATATATATATATATATATATATGTATGTATATATGTATATATATATATATGTTGGTCCTTTCAGTAAAAGATACACATTTGGTTAGCACAACAACCCCCACTAGTGCTTATTAAGCTTGACAATCGCATAAATTATCCACAACTTCTACGTAATTGAATTGACCTTATAAAATAACAAGAGGAATGGCATGAATGAGGCACATGACAGCACACCTCCCTCCATCCAATGTGACCTCTTCTTTCATTGTTTGGAGTCCCTCCGTCCTATTAAGATCCCATTACGGCCATGCTATTAATATTGTATGTTTATTCCTTATGCTTTAGATCGAAAATGCACGAGGGAAAGAAAATATAAAGTTCTTTCATCAATGCTGAATGAATAATGGTGGGCTGGACATTTGCTCTCACCATCTCACTAGCATTGTAAATATGTATTCTCATTAGAAGATTTTAAAGTTTAGTCTAGCTTTTAAATAGGCGAGAGGATGAGGGTTGCACGGAAACTGTATGGTTGAAAATAGAATTCAAAACACTTCACATAATATCTTATCTTCTAAACTGCATGGTTATGGAAATGACAATATTTATACAGGCTTATTAGTGAGGATTCATTCACAAGCTTCAGTCAAGGGAAAAAGAACAGCACTAAAGTTTTGTCTCAACAATGCATTTCAAAAAGTTTAAAATTTGGATACAGTTGCATTTTATAATAATAAAATAACTGTAATGAAATTATTTTCTATAGCCATAGCTGCCCTGGACCAGACTGATGGAAATGAGGCAGCCAATCTGTGCCTTCGACTACCACCATCTGGTATATGCAGATTGAGCTCAAAGTTTTGCTGAATCCAAATCTTTTTATGTTATGGTTTATTTGAATGCTTTACATTTGGCTTCCGCCTAAACCACAATAATGCCCTGTGTAGTCCAATTGGTCAAATCCACTGGATATGGTTGGTTCAAGAAAGATTTTCATTGTCAACTCGCAAATATAATTTTGCTAAGCAAGGTCAAATTAAATGCACAATAATAATAATAATTTAATTCCTCTTGACAAGATAAAAGATTAGGGTCAAGGAAGTTGTCTCTGCTGTTTCCCATAGGGACACAAACAGTATGACAACAATGTCAAAGTTCATAATAATACTGTCAGATATTGCACTTTCCATGCCAATTCTTCTTTTCAAGTTATTTAATGTCTCCCAGACATTGTTTCATATAATACTGGAAGAGCTGTTTTTTTTTCCTTTTCTTGTTGTGAAACCGCAGCCTCTCACTCATCTGTCTGCCTTGTCTTCCCTTCATCTTGGCTTTTGTGATCCAGTTGCTTCAATTGCGGCAACCCTTACCCACACCTGGTGACACTCTACCAGACGCAGAATAAGACGTTGTCGTAGCAGAGTGTGTCCAATCTGCTAGACGGCCCTCTTGATCATATCGAGGATAGCCACAATCTGAGACTGCTGCAGTTTCAAGGTCTGTTCGGCTGCCGATCTTGAGTGCAAAGTTGAATTATTGATGATCCACTGGTAGATACTGTACATTTAAGATGCATACCTCAACCAATGCAGCATACAGATGGAAAAATATAGGTGGAAAATTGTGAAATTCTAAAAAGGTTTCTGTGCTGGGTTAATCAAGATAGAGTCAGAAAATGAATATGAATATATGAATATAATATAACTATGAATATATTGGCAAATAACCACCCCATTTCCAGATTCCAGTGATTATTGCAATGTGTTATTTTAAAACAAGTTTAAGACCACATACGTTTCATGACTGGCAATTTTACCTTCGCCCATGTTTGCACTCCATTATTATGCATGAAGATATTGCCCATAATTCTCAGCACATATTCCACATATTCCTCTCCAATCACCTCTTTACTATCTGAACCAATACCCTTAACCACTTTCTCCAGTATGCACTCTGTGAGCTCCGTACTGTATGTGACTCCTTCATGTGTGGGCCCGGATCTGGCTGGCACCGCTGCTCAGCCCCCGTTTGTTTGGCTGCGGGCTCTCAGACTGTCAGTGCGAGGGGCTGTGTAGTGAAACAAAACATGCTGTCATCTCTGTAACCAGTCTAGCCGCCGGGATGGCACACACGTACACCTGACGGAGAGAAGAAAGGCCTCTAACTATCCGCATCCTACTTCTGCCTGTGCACGCTGAGGACTGCAGCTGCTCCATGGAGAATGGGAAATATTTCAAATGCTACCATGCCGCCATGTTTCTCGTGAGGGAAGGTAGAAAGTTGAGAGAAAGGTTAAAATAACTGATACTAGGTATTCAAGGCCTGTAGTACCCTTAGGCGTTTACTTTAACCGGGTAAAAAATTGTATTAGTCAACTGATAACGTTATTTAGGTTAGGAGGACTTATATGCTTATCTGAAGAGTCGGATGTTAACAATCAGTTTAATCTGCCGTTTTACATGTAAATATACATTTTTCTGTATAAAGTGTTTTTGCATGAAATCCTGTGCAGTTGTGTTGTTGTTGTTGTTTTTTGCAGTTTAAGTTACACATATTATCAGATCATAGAGATACTTAAAGGGAGGAATCACACTTCTATGGGGTATTCATTCTTAACACATAGCATATTTTTTCGTTTGAAAATGCTATCTTTGCCAAAAATAATTTAAAAGTTAGTGTATTTTCTGTTTGTTTGTTTGTTTTTTCTTTCTTTTTTTAAATAAGATGTTTATCATTTCACTGATCAGTTTTTTCTGACCCTAAACCACAGCGTTCCCAACGTGAGCCAGTCTTGTCTCTGTGGAAACATTAGGAAAAATGCACTCTCTATTTATATATTTGATCTGTGGTTCTGATCTAATTTTTATGTTGTTTGTTTTGCCCTGTCTGTTGCCCATCCGCCTGTAAGGTCTGAGGTCTGTGTGCCGTTACAGAAGGGAAGTCAAGCGCCTTTTTCAATTAGTCTCTTATTGGCTGGAACCTCCCTCCGGACAGAACCGGCCCGGTGTCAATCTGACCCATAATGAGAGGAGATCTGCCCCCACGGAGCCTCTGTCTCTTTGGGTTTACGTTTGGTGTCCTCCTGCTCCGACCAAACAAATAACCACTGCCACATGTGTACGCTGAATGTGTGCATTTCATTTTCCCCTCACTCGCTCCCGGCCACTTCACAGACATGTAATCTTGACTCAATCGGCACCTTCTAAAGCCACTTTGGCACTGAATTCAGAAATACCCTTGGTAATTTGGGACACCAATAAACTGTCTTTGTGCCTTTTACGCAGAATGGAAAAAGGCAGCGATAGAGAACACACTGGAAGAAAAGGGCAGCAAATAGTGCACCTACATTTGTGGTTTCAAAAATGATATGGGAGAAGGAGACAAAAAAGAACAAGAGAGGTAGATTTGAAAGATATGAAAGAACATATTTTCATAAAAGACAGATACGGTTGTGTTATATCTGACACAAGGATAGTAAGGTTTAGAGATCACTGATGACTGAAATGGCTCAAAGTAGATCTTATTTGCGAAGAATAGTTCTAAATCTAGATCAGTAGTTCTCAAACTGTGGTACGTTTATGTGGTACGTGGCGGTACGCGAGCTCCTTCTGGTGGTATATGAGGTCCTCTACATTTTAATATTTGCTTAATTTAGGGTCAATTTTATCCACTTCTTGGTTAAAAACTTATAACAATGATGATGTCTAATTGTAGACCTGGTTTAGCCCAATTTAGACCTGAAAATAGTCCTGTTTTCGACCCGGTATAGATCTGGTGGTACTCGGAAAATCAAACTGAGATAGATCAATTAGCAGATCTCCAGATGAATACACCTGAATTTGGTCAAAGTTGTATATGGCTATTGTATGTTTAAGCAATTTACATTTAAGTGCTCAGAAACTCTTTTCACCTAGCCCCTATCCCCACCCACATCCCTGTACTCACATGTGATTTTTCCAAAAACTCTGACGCAGGTGTAAGGCAGGTGTAAGGTTCTTGTTTGTCATTTGAATTCAGTTGTCAGTCTTCCTTCAGGATTATCATGCCAAATCACATTCCACATAGTTGTGCATGTTTCATCTTAGATACTTTTGTGGTGCAACGATATAGACAAACTTCTTCTCCAATACTTACATTTTTCACGCCATATTTGACATTTTCTTTCACCGAGCACGCTGCCATTTTGCCTGCCAATCCTTCCCCTACAGTCAGCCAGCACTTTCTCACACACACAACAGTGAAATCTCCCCTCAATCCAAACTTTTTGCACCTCCCCGGGGACTTCTAACCGAATCATGTGTTAGTGTACATCCCAGGGCGGAAGCGGGGCCATTTCCTGCCATCTCCACCAGTGTGAAGGTCAGAGTGCTGCCCAGGCTAGCAGCAGGACTTGTCACACCATGGACAGGCCAGTGGTAGTCATGCACAAAATTGCCTGAACAGATCACAGCCCCTCCGCCCCATCTGCCGTGGTGCCAGATTGGGGGCAGCTCGCGGTTGGATTCGGTGCTTGAGTTAATAGCCCTCGCAGAGAATCTCCACAGTTGCTCTTTTTTTTTTTTTTTTTTTTTAAAAAGAGAAGAAGAAAAAAAAAAAAACACTGTTCCTGTGAGATTCTTGGAGCACGTGAAGTGGTGTTCAAAGCGTGTGACTGGTGACAGCTGATGGGAAGCTGATCACGGGGAAGTCATTACTTAGGGGCGTTCACATTTGGCATCCTTGGTTCATTTGAAACAATCTGGTGGAAGAGCTTGGTTAGCGCAGTGTTCACAAGAGTAAACGCTGCCAGTGAATTTGGACGGGTTTCCAGAAAGTAGAACAAGGCCATGAAAGGGAACGTAGTGCCCAGTCAAACGCATTTCAAAAATCTAGTCTAATTTGACATGTTTTTGCATAAACTCATTTATTTATTAATTATTTATTTTTGACTGTTTTTGTAAAAATTGTACCATCATTATTTGAAAGGTTAAGGATAAGCTACACTTTTTGGGGGAAGGAAAGTTAAAAGGAAATTTGTCCTCTGCATTTGACCCATCCTTCAATGCCGCTTGGGCAACCGGTCAGAGGCAGCAGATCTTGAGCTTGGCTTGGTCAGGGCTACCATAGCTGGCAGACGTTTCCAATGGAAGCAGTACGGGGTTGTAAAAACAAATGTAAATAGAAAATAATCAGTCCTCCCAAATGTTGACTTGATCTATTGACAAACCGCCATATTTCCAGTGATGATAACTTTATTTGTTGAGCCGATGCAAACGTTAGTGCATATTAGCACCAGCTGTTTCCTGTTTTAGGCACGGCACTCGTACAGTTAAACGCTAAAAGGCAGTAAATCAAAAGTTGTGTCTTAACTTTAGCATTAGCCACGTTTCAAACTGCAACAAATATAGAAATACTAAACGTCTTTTTGTAAGTCGCCAAAATCGGCCTTATAAAGATGAGTAATAAAGTATGGTTTAGATTGGATACATGCTCACAAAGCAGACCCCTGCAAGCCGGGCCCTTGCCATGGAAACGCAATGCGCCATCAACAGAAGCGTCCCAAAATGCTCCAGTGAACCGATCTGGGGGACCATGGAGAGAAGCGGCTACAGTGGGCATGTTTTGGGTCAATGGACACACCTGTAGTAACCTGGAACCTTCTTACTGTGAGGGGACATTACTTTCCATTCAGCCTTTGTACCACTGGATGTGATTTACTTAAGTAATATTTTCATAAACATCTTTTCTGGTAATATTCTTGGAGATTTTTTTACTTGTCAAAATACATTTATTATGTCCAATTACTGTATTAATCTACTACTGAACACACAAACCAAGATTTAGTGAACTTTAGTCCTAATCCATATAACATTTGTGGAAGAAATTTTTTTCCTTTTTTTGTAAAATATTTCACAGTTTCCCAGTTTAAATCCCACATATTCACAGTATATAAAACTTAAGATGTGATTTCTTAGACAGCTCTTACCATGGCGGCCCCGTTTGGTGCTGATATTACCATCTCACCAGTGACAGGATGATGACCTGTGCTGTTCTATGGCAGCGCTCCAGCACGCACTCTCCATTCATGTTTATTGTGAGCACTATTCAATATGACAGAAGTACATAAACATGTTCACCTTGTGGTCTGCCACCTGTGACAGTCGTCTGAACTGTGGAGAAAACAACAGGGAAAGTGCATTCAGAACTGTCAAGGCTGCCATAACATCAAATAGTGTCCCCGGGAAAATTACTGGAACATTGGGGAAAGTTAATTATTTTCGAATAAATAATACACACAAATAATTATATTCTCTTCAATATCACATTATGACGGATTATGACATTACATGCAATATACAATGCCAAATTTATGGTGCAGAAACTTCAACCACTTTCCCCTTTTTAAATGAGTACTGGAGGTGGTCTGAGAGAGCACTCTGGCTACAGGGTTATGGCTAAGGTTAAGGTACTCCGTTATTGTCCCCGAGGGAAATTTGACGATCTTTCAGTGCCGTTGAGTCAACCTTTCAAGAGCACTAGGCACCACTGATCTAAGCCTAGTCAAGACCACTTATGGAGGATTTTGTTTATTGTCCATGTTTTGGGTTGAAGGCAGAAATCAAAGTGCCATAGAAATCCACCCGGACCAGTGAAAAACATCTGTACAGAAAGGTCTAGATGGCCCTGGGCTCAAACCCTTCTTGCTGTGAGGCAAGATTACATCTCAGCCACGCACAACCTCAAAACATCCATAATGGGTGCGACTGTGGCCACTTGAGAATAGTGTCACGCTTGTGATGCACAACAATTAATACAAGCTCTATAAAAGAATTGTGTTAAGGTCATTATTATAGCGCAATCCAAGAGTAAACTATCATCATTGTTTATCTTGTCTTACAAAAACTAAAATAAATGAACAAAACCGACCAAATTGTTTTGGTGGTACAGAGCCTTTGACTGCAAATAACCAGTTGCGTGGTCAAAAACTAGTGACCTTGCCCTTAAGTGGTTGTGGCATCCTCAGTTGATTTTCCAACCAGCTTCAAAGTGCCTTTCACTATTTCAGAGAAGACGCAAATGCTCTAACCTACATAATATGTAAATCTGTTCTAGCAACTTTCTCACCAAGTTATTTTAGAAAGCGTTGCATATCCTCAAAAACCTCTCCTGCAAACTTAATAAGAGACTATGCACCGTAGCAACAAAAATATCACTCAACACCTCATGCACATTATAACAAGTCGCGGGAGCAACCACAACTTGGAGCTTCCCAGAAACCAACCTCCATGATAGTTTGTCGTCAAAGTTTAATCATATTTTTGAGAGTGAAAAGCGTGATACGTTGAATGACACTGCATGTATAGAAAGCATATTGATATTATTATAGGACACTGAACTTTCATATTGGGTGTGGGCTTGAACTGAAAGTCTGAAGCTGGTGTGTTTTGCTGCATTCTTGTTAGTTGCTTGTGTCCCATCTTGGAAGAGTCAATCTTCTTCACAAAGGAGGAGCCCGCCTTCCCCTGAGACATCGTTTATTCATTTTTCAGATTTATATTTTGCGGCCACGGCCTCCCTGGATTCACAGCACATTTATTATGGCGAGGGTAATGGAATTGAATTGGTATGGCGCGGGTCCTACCTCGTATTGTGTGACTTGGGTGCAATGCAAGGTCTCCTCCCCTCAGAGTTGAGATGGAAATCCACACACAAATGCTGAAAGTTTGCAAGATGAAAAAATACATTGATTTGAAGTAACAAAAATTATAACTTCATGAAACATTGGCCATTTCAAAACAAAAAAATAGCAATTACAGATTTTCAACTTCAAATCTCTACTGTAACGTGTTTTATGGCTAATTCTTAGATGGTTTTTGTCTAAAATATTTCACTTGTGTGCAATGAAAATAAAGAGACCATTTTAAGAACATAATGAAATAAAACGTGTTTCGGTTCAGCTGAATGTAATATTTGTTGTGACAATTACACTACAATATAAAGGCTTTTGTCATTCATAATGCATATTTATTTTACTTGTAGCATTCAATTCATCTCAAAAGGCCCACTGAGCTAACATGCTTCACGCCTGATTGATCTGTGTCTCACTCTGACTTGGTTCTTCACATGAATCAACCTGAGAAGACTCACTGAAAGAATACTTAATACAGTATTCAGAAAAGTGCTCTTTTTCTTCCACGTTTTAAAAAAACAAAATAGTCCGTATTTCTCCTAAAATACACCGAAGTATGATGTTTGTTTTGGTTCGGGTTGTTTTGAACTTCCCCCAAACCACAATGCTGCTTTGTTATTGGTTCCAGTCCGGCCTGCGGACCCTAACTGCCATGTGATGTTCCTGTTAAACCATTGGCGCGGACTGCAAAAATCAGCAGGAGCCTAATAAGATGGATTATCAAGAGTTTATGAACTCACAATATCGAGATAATTCATCTTGCTGGCAAGGTTACCACTGAGATAGAGCAAACAAACAAATCATCCACAATTACTACTACATCCCCTCCACCTGAAAGATGCCATTTTTTTTTTTTTTTTTTTTTTTTTTTTTTTTGCATATTAGTAGTATTTTGCATTGAATTCCTTCCTTTGATAAGGCTTATAAGGATAAAGTTAAAGTGGCTTTTTTTATACTAAATTTACATGAATTAGAAGATGACATCACATTTAGATCCAAATAACTTCTGTGTGGAATTTGCATGTTCTTCCCATTTCTGCGTGTGTTCCTTCTCAGTGCGTTGGGTTTGTCCCACCGATACTGAAGATCCGGTCTCAAGATGCATGCACTTCTTATTTCATTTATGTTGTTTTATTATTGCCTAATGTTTTATGTTGCAACTTAACGCCGAAACAAGTTCCTATGTTTGTGAATTCTGTTCATCGACAATGGCAATAAACCTTTCCTGATTCTGACTCTGATTCTGAAGATGTGGAAACGCTCCCCAGTCTGACAGATATATCTCCTGACAGTATATGGGTTAAATGCAGAGAACACATTATTTGAGGGGAGAAAATGTTCACGGTGGAATGTTTTGAGCCCTGTTTTGGATCACCTGTGGAAATATCTGTGCTGGACTCCTAGTACAATAGATAGACCCTATTTTTACTGCCACTTGAGTAATATGTTTTAGAGTGTTACAGTGCTCTCACTTGAGTGAAAGTTTGACCATCTTCATACCGTGTTTGTGCATTATTTCATTATGTTTTGTCCCCTCTAATTTTATACAATAACATCAAATTATGAATCATATTATTATTAAAATCAGTGATGTCCGCGTAGTTTGAGAAGTAGTTTCCCTTTTACTCCTGGACCTTGAGTAATGTTATTTTAAAGTAATGGTTCTTACTCTTAGTTAAGTACAATGTTTGGCATTTCTACCGACCGCTGGCTATTTATATGCTAATAGTTAATGTCAGGATTAAAACATTGGTACTAGATGAACTCCAGAATAGTATGGAAGTGTTTGTCTCTCCTCCCTACGAGACTCCTCTTCTCCTCCCTCTTCATCTCTCCCTCTTCATCTCCTCCCTGCTCTCTCCGCTCAGCCCCTCGTCTGTCACTTTTACCTTGACTATACTGTTCCTTCATCTGTCTCCGTGACGCTTGGTGCCGCCTGACAGCTGGCCTTTTTAAATGACCGTTTGTCATTGAGGCTAGATTACTTTGTGAGGATTCTCAGGCTTGGAGGAACCATAGATGGCTGGGAAAATGAAGGCGGAAGGATTGTATGGTGAGCTGGGGAGGAGATGAGAATAGACATTTTAAAGCGAGAAATAAATCCTCAGTTGGTCTGTATGACTCAGTGGAAATGGTATTATTGTGGCGGATAAAACAGCAAATTTGAAAGGTAATCTGGGTGTGCGACATAGTGATAGTGGTGCAGGTGGAGAGGAACCTGCCTCCTTCCTTAATACCTGTGCGGATCTTATCAAACATGGCGGATGAGCCCTTTACCGTTGACTGTAGCTTTCCTCACTCTCCTCTCGTTCGAGTCTCCAGGCTGAGCAGGCACTGGCGGATAACATGCCGAGCCTGACCACTAAGCACATCGCAACGCCGGGGCAAGAGTTCACCCTGCTGACAGTGCCAATTCATTAGTGTCCACTGACGCGCAGCAACACTCTAATGCCACCAGGCAGAGTATTTCCGCACAATCGTCCTTTTTCTCCTACATTTAGGACAAGACTTGTTCCAAAATGTCATGAAGTGAAACAAGTTCAAGAATTTTGTGATATATTGAGCAAAGGGTTTGAAAACCATTGAGCATATGGCACTCCATGTTTGTCAATGATAAGGACAACCAATACTGCAATTTATAGAATTTTCCGTCACTTGTGTGGCAAGCAAGACAAGGCAAGTTTATTTGTAGAGCACAATTTGTGCTCAAATTATTTCATGGGCTGATTTGCATCCGTTGTCCCACATTCACTCTCACAAAGACACTCTCATTCATACACCAGTATACTTAGACAAACAATGAAATATAAATAAGCATTGTAACATTTACTTTTAAGAGAAGTGTGCAGATAAAATCCTTTTCAGTCATATTTACAGCAAAAAAGAACCGTTTGAGTCTACATTTGAACATTGTTAGAGTAGAGGCCTGTCTCACATCTGCCTGTCTCAGAAAACTATTTTCATTCATTACCAAGAGCTTAAATTATCTAATCATTATATGGCATAATGTTACTAATATCTTCAATCACAGGGATATTGTACCAATTGGTTACATTGACCAAAAAAACTAAAGATGCCTTGGACCAGGTTATAAAATATGCTAATTTCCACCTGTTGTCCTGGGCAGGTTGATGTTAAGATCCCCAAAAAAGCTAAATTGAAATGTAGATTGACACTTGACCTTGTTGCCAAACATGCTTCACTTACATATTGAATTTAACAGCAATACAAATAAATAATCCTACCCTTAGATCCAGCACAACAAAAACTGTTAAAATAACCCCATCCTGCACAAACACACTCTGTTCTCAGACATACACTAACATACATACATGACCTATGCATCGACACTAAAACGTTGTTTCTTGCATTTTTTGGGATGTAAAAAAACAATAATAATGTCATACTAGCCATGTGTTCACAGTTTGACATTGAACATATCATCTTGCATTTATTCATTTACAGGTGTTTTTAATTGCTTAAAAATATGCATTCTTATTTTGATTTGGCTCACTCTCCACAGATCTGGCCTGTATCATTGGTGGTGTCTTCGTGGAGAAAGATGAGGTTAATGCCATACTGTGAAACAATAGCATCCCGATGGTAAGAAGATGGTGCCGTATCTTCCAACAGAAAGTCTTTAAAGTTGGCAGATACATTTTCAAAACTTTGTCAGAAATGATAAGCGCTTGTAAATAATAGATTTTATTTTAGCTGGTTCAACATATTTGGCGGGATAAATTATATTTTAATCTGCAACACAACAGCAAGCGTTATCAGAGGACAAACCACAGTCTCAAGTCTAGTCATTTTGTAATTATACACAACACAAAATCAAAAATATGACTCCAAACAGAGCAGAGCCATGAAGCCACTGCAGCAACACAACAGCAACACATCCATTCATGCGAGGCTGGCTCCCTCACTGCCTTTTCAACACTTTAATTAAATCCGATCTGCCTCCTAATTATTCTAATTGATAAATTATAACTTGATTATGTCACATTAGAGCTCAGTAAATGTGCAATGCTCGTTCATTGACAAATAAAGCAGAGACTAGCATCAGAGCACACATAGCGGCCTTGGCACCACAGCGGCAACGCAATTGCGAGAGGCTGATCTGGTTGGCTTGTTATTTGACTGCCAACATTACCTGATGTTTAGACAATTGCAGTTTATTTTAATTTTATTTCAATAGCTGGTCCGGAACCTGCAAGAGGGTCATGATTTACCAAGACCATGCAGGGTAATTATATTCAAATTGTCATAGAGAACCCTGATGTGTCAGAATAGACTCGTACCATGAAGGTAAAGTATCAGTAGATAAAGTGACTCATGTTTTCAGATGCTGATCGGAAAAGGAGATTAAATCAAAATCAACAGAAAAATTATAATTTTGATAGATGACAAGATAATGTTTCATTTATCTGGCTGTAAGTGGAATACAAAGACAGTATGCGAGTGTGTTAGATACAGAACCATGCGTTGCAAACCACCACAGCATAAGCAGGAGTGAGGCTCCAGTTACTGTTACTGTGTACAGTGGAACAGTGGGACAAGGCCCACAGCTTTACAACATTCAAAAGTAATTTAGTTACAAAGGTGTGCTAAAGGTCAACACAACCTGTAAGCGCAATGTGAACGTATATGCAATAAATACACCTAACAGACATTTTATGAACTCTTTTATAGAATAATTTGGAGGAATTTAATGATTATGAACAAACAAATAAAAATTGTAAATGCAAATTATGTGAGTACCTTCTTCTATCGCTCTATATAATGTGAAGTTCTTGTTGTCTGTGGTCCTAATGTTTTGTCATATTGTTGTTTTGTGTTATTTGTGATCTTTAATGGTACCATCTACCTGTCCAGGGACAACAGATGGAAATTAAATTATTAGCTTTTGATGAGCTGAAATGCAGTTGGAATGTATGGATGTTTTAAAGAATGTATACAAAAAAGTCATTTTACTGGTTCTACGACGCAAACTGACAACGACAACTGAGACATATAACTGCATGCTTTTAATCAATAAAGGTCAAACACAATTAAGTGAAAAACGGTTTTGAATCATTGGTTTCTGAACCCAAACCACAATGATCGCTTCAGTCCGACTCAGCAACAAAGAGTCCTCCAACACCTACTACGGGTGCCCTGCCCTCTGCAAACACCAATTTACCAAAGGCCTGACGGAAAAATAACTATTCCCTGTCGCCTGCTCGTTTGCATTTACTTGTGTGACCTGCTGCCTGAACTTTCCCACCCACCACACGGAGAGGTGCATTGTGTGGGCTGTGGATGTAAATATGTACTGTATGTGTGAGTGAAAAGGGGGAATGTGGAAGAATCTTTTTGGGGTTAGAGACCCTCTGAGACCTCATTAATTATTGGCGCTTTCACCATATCATGTCGAGCAAGCCCGCATCTGTTCACTGCAGCCGAGAGGGCAGGGAGGAGAGTGGGCGATTTAGGAACCATAATCCTGCCATGTCTCACGGGAAAATGAGAAAAAAAGTTGGTCTGTATGGAAGAATGTATAAGTTTTAGAAAGCTCTCTTATATTTTTGTCTTGTAATGGTAAATTGTATCTACTGTGAGGTGAACTAGAGATTTGGTTTTCGACAGAGTACACCAGCCTTCCTTTAATAAAAAACTACAGGGATTTAGAACAGGAGTGTTGTGGCTCTCTGTACATGTTAGAATCAATTTTAAAAATTGTAAGGAGTCTTTGAACTCCTTTAGCCCCATGTCTTATCTAGATCTCCACAGACCAAATTAAACCTAACCCTAAAACCAGAAGGGATAGGACCTTTTCTGCTGCGGAATACTTTAGCACGTTACAACGGCACAATCACATGGAACAATCCCTGCTTACCTTGGCAACTTGTTTTTTTTATTTTTTTATTATCATCCTATATTCTATTGTAAATGCTGCTTTATTGTTCTGTTTGTTGTTGTTCAGGACTTCGGTAAGATTTGGGTGTTTCAAAAGGTGCTCTATTAATTCATTTTGACATAAAGTTACAGGAAGCTACTGTAAGTGTACATGAAACGTTGACATGCATGGGTGGGATAGTAAGTAAGTAAGTACGTAATGAAATACGGTTTGACGTTAAGTGATGTTGGTATTTTATTACAACTGAAAATTGGAAAGGGAGTCCTGCTGGAAGCCTTTGTCAGCGATTCTGTTCTTTATTCTTATACACAGCAATTACGTTTGATTTCGTTCATTTGCTTGAGTTTTCTGCAATCTTGACTATGTACTGTGCTGATAGGCTTAAGCAGTCAGGAGAATCCCACACCCCAAAGCAAAGCCGCCGTCGAACGGAGAGTATTTACTGGAGGATATTGGTCGCTGTTGTGCGCGAGATCAGCCTTGTGAAACCAACGTGGGTGACACAAATGACTTAACTGGTCTGAGCCTTATCGCCCTCGGTGTGATAGATAAGACATGTGCACGGACTTGAATACCAGTTGTGGGAAAAAAGTCTTGTTGTTTATGACCCTGGTGGTTGTCAGAAGAACTGGTTGGCGCATGTGTTTTCCTTTTTGCTTAAGGGTTAATTTTCAGCAGTGGGTTTTTTTTTTCCTTTTTTCTTCATAATCTTAAAGTGAATTTGTTTGGCAGTAAACTAGGCATGCCAGAACAAAGAAGAGATGGTGTTGGCACTGGATATTTTTCATTAGACACCAAATTTTTGTGTGATGAACGTCTGTGCAAGTGTTCCAAGTTCATTTTTACTGCCACATGGAGTGAGTTCAAGTTGATGATTATAGCAGCTATACAAAACTGTTGTGAATTATCTGCCAACTGCAATTATTTCATTTTTTCTATTAGAACGATATAGGCAGAGTTTCATCAATGTAAAACCAGTAATTACACTGGATGCCATTCTTGATGCAACCAGTTTAGTTCAAACTCCTAAGATGGTAATGTAGATTAAGGGTCTCAACACACTAAGTTAAAACTAGCTACCCTTGGTTGGATGATGAGCACTTTAAGACTGTGCCACACTGCAACTATAAATCTCTAAAGACAATATTATTCTTGTTTACATATTGCTTCGACTCAATATGAGTTTTGGAAAACAAACAATTTGATTGTATACTGTATTTTAGACATTTTAAGTTACAAATGATTTTTCAAGCAACAGTAAGTACATTTCTGGAGGTGGCACTTGTTTTCTCTGTATTTTTTACACAGATTGATGTCAGTCTGGTCACCATTTTCATCTCTGTAGTTCACACGGGTGTGATGGAGAGGTGGATTAGCCAATCAGGGACACGCATGGTCCACCCGTATCAAATACATGGCTTCTTATTCACCTTTTCGGGAAGCCCGTCTGGCGCCCATCTGATGTAATCCTCCCTCTGGTGTAAAATAATTCTACACAGACTAAAAGTTGTTTTCAGGCCACCCAGGGAGTCAGTGCAGTGTTCCCACGTGACGGAAGTGCGAATACAACGGAAGTGTCAATCAGAGGCAAAAGAATACAGTCAGTGAAAAACATCAGGTATTTTTACATAATCAATAAACAAAGCACACAATGATAGAGCTCCCCTTTTTCACATGACACTGAAATAAACAATTCAATCTGATGAAAAAAAGGATTAAAATGTGTAAATCTAGGACTTTAGTATTACAATGAACTATTTAAACTACCGTATATAACTACCTTCTGCATCGTCCTACAAACTTTGTCTATGAGTAATTGACAAAAACCATGAATAACAAGCTTTCTATGCTCTCTTGAATTACCTTAATAATTTGCCAGTCACGTTGTAATCATATACACATTTTCTAAAGCAATTTGATTAGTTTCTAGGTAAAAAAAGATGGCATCTCAAAGCTTTAGGTCTCCATTTTGTGTGTTTATCTCCTAACCCAACAGTGTAAATCTCTCATTGGGGAGTTTAGGGCAAGGCAATATGAATAACCGGGTGCTGTGGAGTGACAGATTGATCTAGCGTGAACATGATACAGATGTAAGCTCGCTATTCATCTTCTCTCTCTGTCAGCGAATTAAGATGCAAGTGTGTCCGCCATGGCCTGGTAAATAAGCTTTATTGTGTAGGAGCCGCAGGGACTCATCTGAATATTTTAATCTTTGGATGAATTAACTGATTTATAAGAGCTTTGAACACCCTTCGGGGCCCAGACGCCGATGGAGCAAAGTCGGCTTGGGTTGATCGCCATTAATCTTTGAAATGACAGAAAAGAGATGTAAAGAATGTCCGGCTATTACCGGTCAATGTAGAAGTAATGAAGAGGGGGTGGAATACAAAGCTTTGTCTGACTTTTGTCTGTGCAAGTGGTCTTGGTGAGTGTGAGTTAGCGTGCAAGAGTTGGATCTCAGAAGTAATTTTAAAATAAATGGAGAAAAGGAAAAAATATATATATATGTATATGTATATTACATATATATACTGTGTGTGTGCATATATATATATATATATATATATATATATATATATATATATATATATATATATATATATATATATGTGTGTGTGTGTGTGTGTGTTTGTGTGTGTGTGTGTGTGTGTGAAGTGTTTCAACAAGGACATAAAAACTAGCTTTTGAAGACGTCTTTGTTTGTAGCTGAGGCCCTGTTCACGCTTCTAATGGTTAGACATTGTTAGAAATACAGGCGTCATTTAATAACATCAGCTAATTTGTGAATGAATTGGTCAGTGAAGTGAGTCTATTAAGTCCATCCAGAAAGTTATACAGCCAAGGAAGTTTAGCTAAGTAAGATTGGCAATTGCCTTTCATCTGGAGAGCATGGTTTGAGACTGACCTTTGCATGTATTTTTTGATTTTTGCATGCAAATGTTATCCACTAATTATTGATGAACACCCCAAGTCTGCTTACCCATCCATAAAGTCAATGCACCTACTAGTGTTTACTCTACTAAATGTGTATTTTCCACCAGAAAGCGCAAACCACTCTGAGGGAACCCTAATCTGTGACTGTGATGGAATCTCATGTTCAACTGCTTAGATAATATATATATATATATATATATATATATATATATATATATATATATATATATATATATATATATATATATATATGTATATATGTATATATGTGTGTGTGTGTGTGTGTGTGTGTATATATATGTAGTATGTATATATGTGGTGTGTGCGTGTGTTATATATATAACTCAAAAGGCATGGAAAAACATAATACATTAATTGATATCTGAGGGAGAAAGACCTCAGTGCTTGCCAATTCTATCCAATTATACTAGAATGGTATAGATCAATAAAGACATAGGTGGACATAGGTCCATGCCCCTATTCATATTACTGTAGAGTTGGAGAAAAGAAGAACAAAACACTTTGGGTGTTTAGTGCTAGTCTGCTTCATGACATTGAAACTTAAACTAGGACTACCAGGATTTTAGAACTACTAGAACTACCAGCCATCAATTTGACGGTTGCGCTCTGGCGATGAATATCAAAGAATTCTCTAACACGCTACAAATTGGTCTATTAGCCTCTTTATGAATATATCATTATTCAGCGTGCCGAAGTTGACCAGCATCAGCAGGAGGAAGAGGAGGAAGGAGGATGCGGGTTGTTTGCGATAGCGAAGCCGCTGTTGCAGAGAATATACGCGTATTCATTCACTGATCTGGACCCATCTTCTAAAAAAAGTGTTATAAATACTATAACACAGGATTCATAAACACCTGAATATTGTGCTGTTACCAAGAATATGCCGCTCACGTGCAGCGATGATACCGGGGCAGCTGAAGCAACAGGCGCTAAGTTATTAATCCCGACAGCCTAAAATGCCATAACTATATAATAAAGTTTGTCATAAATACCTTGAACATTTACAATAGATCTACTGCCAGTGAGATTATTCCGGGTTCTTTTTGCTGGGCTTATTCTTCGTCCTCAGACTCGCGTCTGATTTGGCTGAGCAGCCCATACCTCACGAGTCCTGTCTGATTGCCTTCACCACCCGAATGAAACCTCATCAATGTTTTGAAGCATTGCCAGGGCCTCTTGTACGGATAATCGCTTCAAATCCATTTTGCCTTAAGCTTTGCTGGGAGAGACACTAAAGGTGTCATCCGCTCGGCGGCATGTCATCCGCAAAACAATTTAATTAATAGAGCCGTCAAATTGACGGTTGAGGGAGTTAGAGGAAGAATTACTCAGAACTCGTTAAAAATTTTATTTCAGTTGAATTGCAATATGGGGATGATATAGACAAAGTTAAAAAGTAAAGCCCATGAATCTGAAAGAGCAACGTAAACAGAGTCCAGATGACAACTGTATCTTTTTCTACAATGGAACACTCCTGGACGATGAGGGATTACACCGACAACGTAACCAGAGTAATTAGACGTACAATTCTGAGAACCGTCAAATGGATGGCCTTGGGAGTTCTAGTGTAAGCAGAGGAAAACAACAACGGTGAAACCTCTCCACTCATGATCTGGGATGCTAATAAAGCAGTTTTGAGAGGCAAATTTATTCCATTGCCTCAACCAAAGGGAAACAAAGGCAGAAAAAGCAAAATGATCCACCCAATAACCAAAGACTGGACTGATATAGTAATAGACATTAGACTAATGGAAAAAAACGACATTTGGACTTAATCTGAACATTGACATGTTTGACAAACTTTTGACTAAATGGGACTTTTATGTTGACCAGCATGTGCCGTAGCTTTTTGGATGTCTTCTGTTTCCGTTTACTTAAAAATGAAATAAAATTAACATATGTTGAATGAATGAATTCATTAGGTCTGAAAATGACAAACATTGAGACTAATAAAAACATCTTGTGAATACATTTTAATTTGCTGAAATAGGTCTGTGCAGAGTATAGGAGCAAGCACCAATCCTTTAACATCTGCTTATCAAGTTTACATCAGGTACAATGAAATGAGATAAATCATGTTTACAGTAGTTGAAGTGATCTGACTCAACACCGCTTTCATAACAACTTGATAGTACGACTGCAGCGCCCTGAAACACCTCCAATGAATTTTGCAGAGATAGTGGGTTTAAAGCAATATCAAACGCCTGATCATCATGGCTTGCCGGTGTGCGCAAAACCCCATGAACCGAGGTGGATATTGATCATGATAGAAATCTGTGTGAGGTCGAGGGAAAGAAAGAGCCCCCGGTGGAGCCTCCAATTCCCACAATCCCCTGTTAACCGCACATCAGCACAAGCCCACGCCTCTCAAGGTCAGAGGAGACGACAGCTACCACATAAATCATGAGAGCAGTCATCAAAACAAAAAGTCCACCGGCCATAAGCATCACTCAGCTTCTCGGTGTAAGACTTTTTTTCTCTACATTTTTTTGACACAAACGCATCCAGCAGTGTTGTGTTTTTTCTCTTGCAGTTCATTCTTGATGATGCATGTGTTTTTTGTTCCATGTTTGTTACTGAGGGAACATGTTACAATGTGTAGTACTTTTTGTTTTGTCAGTATTGCCCGTCACTGTTGGAAGAGCCTCAGAGTGAGCGTTCACCTCCCCAAAATGAACAGTACATTGTAAAAGTATTGCATCTAAAAGCATTGGATATACCGGTTCCATTGATATACCAAAGCCTGGTAGGGGATTTTATTTGTACAGTACTATAATGTTTCTCATGTCTCCCACTTATGAAAGGGGTGAATTCAAAGTTGATATTGATTAAAGAATTGTATCGAGATTTCAAACATGACACACTGCAAATTGTGGGTATGTTTGTTGTCTACTTTAAGAGTAATTTGTGGCACAGCCATTGATTAGGCATTTAAAAATCTATAATCAAAAATCTAATTAATAAATCTATTAAAAATTATTTTTCCTCATTAATTGAAGGTTGGTGAGAACATAACCGTGATATTGACCCCTTTTCTAGAAATGAATGAACACTTACCAAATATAGTTTATGAAGATTTATTGACCACATAATTAAACAGATAAATATAAATATGGAATATGCAAATGATGGATAACAGATGGAGACGCTTGACATGATTGTATTTGATTAGCTAGCTGTGAGTGAGTTAATTCTAAGATGATTTTTTCAGCCAGATTGTGAAATGCATTCATACAACAGAACCGAGGAAACTGCCTGATCCTGAGGAGATGGGCCTGTTGTGTCCACGAGCCTGGGTGTCCGTGTCGCCTCCAGGGTTCACTCTGGTCATGCTGGGAGAGACTTGCTCGTCCACATACTGGGCAGAGCACGGCCACTCATCAGGCTGAAAAGCACTGGATCAGGGTCAGGAATCTGCGTCTTTCTTCCTAGATAAAAAGGCCGTTACACTGATTCACGATGAGGCTGGTCTGAGGAGACTGTCTTGATCCAAGATTTGTTGTAGTCATGAAAAGTTGCAAAAAGGTCCTTTGCCTGAGTTTGCATGATGCAGTTTAAATCACGTCTAAGAAAAACGGGCAAAGATTTAAGGGAGAGAAAAGTTAGCTTCCGTGGGCGTGTCTCTCTGGAATGTTTTTGTTCTGTGGGTTAGCTTAGCATCGCTAGGCCAGCAATAAGCCCCTTTTCTCCTCTACCTGGTTGAGATACTTCCTCCTTGAAGATCTAATAGAACTGTTTGTCTTCTCCTTCTCTCTCTCACAGACTCCTGGGGGGGGTTGGTTTTGCACCAGTGTTCGACCAATCAGCACGCATGCTGAGACAGAGTTAATCAGAGAAAAAGATCTGGAATAACGCAGCCATTTTTTAGCATGAACAGAGATGCCATAAATCTCCAGTACCATGGTAAAAGCTTACTCCCGCATTCCTGTCTCCATGGCAACATTCAGAGGTCATCTGCAGGTCACTACAGCCTTTTTAGCATTATGTTATTTATTATTTTCAAAAGATTACTAAAAGATCTCAAACTGGAATCTGTATCACTTGAAAAGTTCAAGAATATAGTACAAAGACTGGTGACTGCGACATTTTTATGTTTTTCTTGAGAGTTGTTTTTACGATGTCATATTTTGGGACTTTCTGCCAGAGGTTGGAGACACGAGTCACATGAGTCGTAATTTTCATGACTTGAGACTTACTTGACTAATGTACCACAAAGACTTGACTTGACTTAAGACTTGCCCTTTGTGACTGGAGACTTAGCTTTGACTTGAGTGTAATGACTTGGAATGACGTTTTTTACAGGCTATTTATATTCCTAAAATAACCAGGCCCATGTGCGTAAATGCCGCGTATGTGGGTTTATATGAGCCATGTGCTCCTCAAACATTCAGTTTCACAAACGCAAATCACGTCAGCGGAAGATGTAGAAATGTGCGTGTTTTTGGGTGGATTAAATATTACACATGTGTGTGGAATTAGGTCGTGTTAGAAGTTTATTGTTCACACGATAACATTTATGGATAACGTTCACTACGTGAGCACAGGCAGCTCCAGAAAGCTGACGTGAAAAAAGTAAGAGTCAGACCCCAATTAATCCGCACCCTCTACCTTCTATCTAATTTACCTCATACTGTCAGAGTTCTCACTCAAAAATATCCAATCAAAGACTTATTATGCTGTATAGCCTATACAGCCTATATAGCAGCAACACTGCTCGCAGCGATACACACTCAAATTTCATAGTTAATGTAACCCCAGTTTGACTTTGGGAATTGCCTTGGGCAAATATCCGGACTGAAGTTGACTGAGCATATTATATTCCAGCATAGGTTGAGCAGGGGCGGATTGGAGCATACAGGGGCTGGGGCCGATTAAATAAATGTGACTACAGTCATCCCCCAGGCTGTGTAGACAAGCGTCTCTTGTTTGAATGATTTTTTAATTTTTTATCCCTCTGGGATTTTCCCTCTTGGCTGTACATATTGCATATTCAGACACATATCGATTTAAATCTCTTCTAATCCAAATCTTCAAAGACATTTGCAATGTCATATAAATGAACACAAAAATTACAAACTAATCAATACATTTAAAACGTACTGGTTTCAGGATTCAATCGGAAATTCCTGCTGCTCCATTGTAAAGGGATTCACAAATATCTCATTCCCTATTTCACACTGCTTTCCTCTCAATAATCTCAATCCGCTAACTGGGCACCACCATCACCCAGGACCTCAAGTGGGAGCCCTCCATCAGCTCCCTCATCAAGAAGGCCCAGCAGAGGATGTACTTTCCTGCGGCAGCTGAGGAAAGCCAAGCTGCCAGCGCAGATGATGGTGCAGTTCTACACGGCCATCATTGAGTCCATCCTCACCTCCTCCATCACCGTGTGGTACGCTGGAGCCACAGCCAGGGACAAACAGAGACTACAGCGCATTGTGCGCTCTGCTGAGAAGGTGATCGGCTGCAGACTTCCATCTCTGCAGGACCTGTACGTCTCCAGGGCTCTGGGACGAGCAGGTCGGATCACAGCTGACCCTTCTCACCCTGGACATGGTCTATTTGAACCACTCCCCTCAGGCAGGAGGCTACGGTCCATTCCGGACCAGAACCTCCCGCCACAAGAATAGTTTCTTTCCCTCTGCCGTTGGACTCATGAACACTTCAAAACACCTGCCACTTTAACTGCAACTATTCAAACTCACTCACTGTCTGCACTACAACTGTAAATTTCTCTGTGTACATAGAAATGCCTATTTTTTTTTTTATACTATAGTAATTTTAAATAGTTTCTTAATGCATGCCCTTTTTGATTGAATATATGTTGTTTTATTATTGCTCAGTGTTTTATGTTGCACCTTAAGGCCGAGACAAGTTCCTATGTTTGTGAATTTTGTTCATTGACAATGGCAATAAACCTCTTCTGATTCTGATTCTGATTC
>BJKM01001045.1:49374-118717 GCA_015082035.1 Chaenogobius annularis | reverse complement strand
TGTAGTGATACACATGTTGTGTGTCTGCAGTGATACACATGTTGTGTGTCTGTAGTGATACACATGTTGTGTGTCTGCAGTGATACACATGTGTGTCTGTAGTGATACACAGTGATTGTTGTCTGTAGTGTAGTTGATACACATGTTGTTGTCTGTAGTGATACACATGTTGTGTGTCTGCAGTGATACACATGTGTGTGTCTGTGTGATACCATGTTGTGTGTCTGTAGTGATACACATGTTGTGTGATCTGTAGTGATACACGTGTGTCTGCAGTGATACACATGTGTATCTGTAGTGATACACACTGTAGTGATACATGTTGTGTGTCTGTGTATCTGTAGTGATACACATGTTGTGTGTCTGTAGTGATACACATGTTGTGTGTCTGCAGTGATACACATGTTGTGTGTCTGCAGTGATACACATGTTGTGTGTCTGCAGTGATACACATGTGTATCTGTAGTGATACACATGTTGTGTGTCTGCAGTGATACACATGTTGTGTGTCTGCAGTGATACACATGTTGTGTGTCTGCAGTGATACACATGTTGTGTGTCTGCAGTGATACACATGTTGTGTGTCTGTAGTGATACACATGTTGTGTGTCTGCAGTGATACACATGTTGTGTGTTTGATGGTTTGTTTCCCACATGCCAAATCGAATGACGGGCCATTTTATTCATCATGTTATGGCGGGCCTGCCATCCCTGTATGTACGTAGCGAGACCCCTATATATTATGTAACATTCCAGGCTAAGCAAAGAAGACCATAGAACTCCTTTAATGTAGAGATGATGAGAAATGTTATTTTTTACAAACCAAAACTTCTTAAAATGTTAAATATTCAGCTCGTGGGAAAAGTAAAAACACATACAGTAAAGTTCTCCCACTTAGAAATGATGGAGGCTCTGAAGTGTTCCTTGTCGGTGCATTTCCACTGTGAGAGACAGAATAAAAAATAAAAAAATCCATAAATCACATTGTTTGATTTTTAAATAAATGATTTGCATGTTATTGCTGGAAATAAGTATTTGAACACCTGCCAATCAGCAAGAATTCTGGCTCTCACAGACCTGTTAGTCTGCCTTTAAAAAGTCCTCTCATTCACCTAAATGAGTAGCACCTGTTTGAGCTCGTTAGCTGCATAAAGACCCCTGTCCACCCCACAATCAGTCAGACTCCAGCTACGACCATGGGGCAAGACCAAAGAGCTGTCAGAAGAAGACGACCTCCACAAGGCTGGAAAGGGAACATTTCAGACCCTCCATCGTTGCAAAGTGGGAGAACTTGGAACATTTCAGGGTGTTCAAATACTTACTTTCCTCGCTGTATCAATGAGCAGTAAAGACAGGTTTTTACAGTGCAGCTGAGGCCAAACTTTATTAATAACTTATTATAACGAAGATAATCACATTAGCGCCGTGTGCGTGTTTATCATGTATTTGAGCACATCATTTTTCTCCGCACAAATCGAGTTAATCACAGCACTGAAAGCAATAACGAAGGCTCAAACCCCATTCCTGCCGTCGGAGTCGGTCTGTGTCCAAATCCGAGCGTTCATGCATTAGCCGCTAATTCAGGGCACAAAATGAGATTGAGATTCAGCTGCGACGGAGAAAAACATCCTCCAAAAACCACATGGAAACGTACGAGACGAGATGGAAAACAAATGTGTGATTCTGTCCGTGAAGTGAAACGAGACGATAATTACACTGCACTGCAAAAACAGCGCGAACACCTCAGCTAAAAACACTTTATTAACTTTAACGTGCGTTTACATCAGTGTTGTTTACGTCAGTGTTGTTTACATTAGTGTTGTTTACATTAGTGTGTTTACATCAGTGTTGTTTACGTCAGTGTTGTTTACATCAGTGTTGTTTACATTAGTGTGTTTACATCAGTGTTGTTTACATTAGTGTGTTTACATCAGTGTTGTTTACGTTAGTGTTGTTTACATCAGTGTTGTTTACGTCAGTGTTGTTTACATCAGTGTTGTTTACATTAGTGTGTTTACATCAGTGTCAGTGTTATTTACATTAGTGTGTTTACATCAGTGTTGTTTACGTCAGTGTTGTTTACATCAGTGTTGTTTACATTAGTGTGTTTACATCAGTGTTATTTACATTAGTGTGTTTACATCAGTGTTGTTTACGTCAGTGTTGTTTACATCAGTGTTGTTTACATTAGTGTGTTTACATCAGTGTGTTTACATTAGTGTGTTTACATCAGTGTGTTTAGTAGTGTTGTTTACATTCAGTGTGTTTACATTAGTTGTTTACATCAGTGTTGTTTACGTCAGTGTTGTTTACATCAGTGTTGTTTACGTCAGTGTGTTTACATCAGTGTTGTTTACGTCAGTGTTGTTTACATCAGTGTTGTTTACAGTAGTGTTTTACATCAGTGTTGTTTACATTAGTGTGTTTACATAGTGTGTTTACATTAGTGTTGTTTACATCAGTGTTGTTTACGTCAGTGTTGTTTACGTTAGTGTGTGTTTACATCAGTGTTGTTTACGTTAGTGTTGTTTACGTTAGTGTTGTTTACATCAGTGTTGTTTACATTAGTGTTGTTTTACATTAGTGTTGTTTACGTTAGTTTTTACGTTGTTGTTTACATCAGTGTTGTTTACATCAGTGTTGTTTACGTTAGTTTTGTTTACATTAGTGTTGTTTACGTTAGTGTTGTTTACGTTAGTGTCGTTTACGTTAGTGTTGTTTACATCAGTGTTGTTTACATTAGTGTGTTTATATCAGTGTTGTTTACGTTACTGTTGTTTACATCAGTGTTGTTTACGTTAGTGTTGTTTTATGCAGTGTTGTTTATGTCAGTGTTGTTTTACGTCAGTGTTGTTTACGTAAGTGTTGTTTACGTTAGTGTTGTTTACATCAGTGTTGTTTACGTTAGTGTTGTTTACATCAGTGTTGTTTACGTTAGTGTTGTTTACGTTAGTGTTGTTTACATCAGTGTTGTTTACATTAGTGTTGTTTACATTAGTGTTGTTTACGTTAGTGTTGTTTACATCAGTGTTGTTTACGTTAGTGTTGTTTACATCAGTGTTGTTTATATCAGTATTGTTTACGTTAGTTTTGTTTACATTAGTGTTGTTTACGTTAGTGTTGTTTACGTTAGTGTTGTTTACGTTAGTGTTGTTTACATCAGTGTTGTTTACGTTAGTTTTGTTTACATCAGTGTTGTTTATATTAGTGTGTGTTTACATTAGTGTTGTTTACATCAGTGTTGTTTACATTAGTGTGTTTACGTTAGTGTTGTTTACATCAGTGTTGTTTACGTTAGCGTTGTTTATGCAGTGTTGTTTACGTTAGTGTTGTTTACGTTAGTGTTGTTTACATCAGTGTTGTTTACATCAGTGTTGTTTTCGTTAGTGTTGTTTACATCAGTGTTGTTTACATTAGTGTTGTTTACGTTAGTGTTGTTTACATCAGTGTTGTTTACGTTAGTGTTGTTTACGTTAGTGTTGTTTACGTTAGTTTTGTTTACATCAGTGTTGTTTATATTAGTGTGTGTTTACATTAGTGTTGTTTACATCAGTGTGTTTACGTTAGTGTTGTTTGCGTTAGTGTTGTTTACATTAGTGTTGTTTACGTCAGTGTGTTGTTTACATCAGTGTTGTTTACATCAATGTTGTTTACATTAGCGTGTGTTTACATTAGTGTTGTTTACTTTAGTATTGTTTACATTAGTGTTGTTTACATTAGCGTGCGTTTACTTTAGTATTGTTTACATTAGCGTGTGTTTACATTAGTGTTGTTTACATCAGTGTTGTTTACATTAGTGTTGTTTACATTAGCGCGTGTGTTTACATCAGCGTTGTTTACATCAGCGTTTTTACATTAGCGTGTGTTTACATTAGTGTTGTTTACTTTAGTATTGTTTACATTAGCGTGTGTTTACATTAGCGTGTGTTTACTTTAGTATTGTTTACATTAGCATGTGTTTACATTAGTGTTGTTTACATTAGTGTTGTTTACTTTGTGTTGTTTACATCAGTGTGTGTTTACTTTAGTGTTGCTTTACTTTAGTGTTGTTTACTTTAGTTGTTTACATTAGTGTTGTTTTCTAGTGTTGTTTGTTTAGTGTTGTTTACATCAGTGTTGTTTACGTTAGTGTTGTTTGCGTTAGTGTTGTTTACATCAGTTGTTGTTTTCGTTAGTGTTGTTTACATCAGTGTGTTTCATTAGTGTTGTTTACAGTGTTGTTTACATAGTGTTGTTTACGTTAGTGTTGTTTACGTTAGTGTTGTTTACGTTAGTTTTGTTTACATCAGTGTTGTTTATCATTAGTGTGTGTTTACATTAGTGTTGTTTACATCAGTGTTGTTTACGTTAGTGTTGTTTGCGTTTAGTGTTGTTTACATCAGTGTGATTGTTTACGTCATTAGTGTTGTTTACATCAGTGTTGTTTACTGTTGTTTCATTAATGTTGTTTACATTAGCGTGTGCGTGTGTTTACATTAGTGTTGTTTACATATTGTTTACATTAGTGTTGTTTACATTAGCGTTGTTTACCAGCGTTGTTTACATCAGCGTTGTTTACATTAGCGTGTGTTTATATTAGTGTTGTTTACTTTAGTATTGTTTACATTAGCGTGTGTTTACATTAGCGTGTGTTTACTTTAGTATTGTTTACATTAGCATGTGTTTACATTGTTGTTTACATTAGTGTTGTTTACTTTAGTGTTGTTTACATCAGTGTGTGTTTACTTTAGTGTTTACTTTAGTGTTGTTTTTAGTTGTTACTTTAGTGTTGTTTACATTAGTTTGTTTGTTTTTCTTTAGTGTTGTTTACTTTTAGTGTTGTTTATTTGTTGTTTACATGTTTTTTTTAGTGTTTTTACTTTAGTGTTGTTTACATTAGTGTTGTTTACATCAGTGTTGTTTACATTAGTGTGTTTACTTTAGTGTTTGTTTACATTAGTGTTGTTTACTTTCGAGTGGTTTACATTAGTGTTGTTTACTTTCGTGTTGTTTACTTTAGTGTTGTTTACTTCAGTGTTGTTTACTTTCGTGTTGTTTACATTAGTGTTGTTCAAATCAGTTTTGTACTTTATTTGTTTACTTTAGTGTTGTTTACTTTAGTGTTGTTACTTTAGTGTTGTTTACTTTAGTTTGTTTACTTTGTGTTGTTTTACTTTAGTGTTGTTTACTTTTGTTTTGTTTACTTTGTGTTGTTTACTTATTGTTGTTTACTTCCGTGCTGTTTACTTTCGTGTTGTTTACATTAGTGTTGTTTACTTTCGTGTTGTTTACATTTGTGTTGTTTACTTTCGGGTTGTTTCGTGTTGTTTACATTAGTGTTGTTTACTTTTGCTGTTTACTTTCCTAAGTTGTTGTTGTACATTAGTGTTGTTTACTTTCGTGTTGTTTGTTTATGTTGTTTACTTTCGTGTTGTTTACATTAGTGTTGTTTACTTTCTGTGTTTACTTTTGTTTCCTGTTGTTTACATATGTTGTTTACTTTCCGTGTTGTTTACATTAGTGTGTTTACTTTGGGGTGGTTTTACTTTAGTGTTGTTACTTATCGATGTGTCCTCTTATCATAGCTCTATTCCGTCAAATTTTCAAGTTACAATCTATGTGTTGTAATATAACTTTAAGTAGTGTGTGGTATATCACCAATATACCGAAGGTTGATTATACTTTCTGAGTGATCATGACTTTTACAATGTATTAAGACTAAGCTATCTCCAGATTTTAACTTTGGAGAGATAGGTATAGATCATTTAGCACGATTCCATTAATGTAATTGTTCATTACTTATGTGTTGTTATTTACATGTTAAACGTAACTGTAACTTACATTGTTAAGGTGAGTTACGAATCAAAATCTTACTAACTTTCGAGACTGTTGAATGAAGTACTTCACAAACACTGTTTCACATCATGTGAACATGAGTATTAAAAGGAATTTTCCGTCTCCCTTGCGCCTTTGTCTAGTTCTGATAAAACACTCTTTTTTCTTTGTTTTTTGCGGCGTCGGTAGCCGGCGTGTGGGCTGGGGTCGTGGTGATCTATTGCTGTGGTCATGTTGTTTCTGCTGTGGCGTCGTCTGCTGGTGGTTGTGCTCGTATGTGTGTCGCGCACGTCTGTCTGGCGTTTGTCAAGTGTCCGACTCGTCCTCCAGTACCCTGTGTTCATATGTCTAATTCTGTCATGTCTGTCCTGTAGCTGTCCTCGATACCCGGTGTATCCGCTGTGTGTGCTTCTCTGTACCCGTCATGCTGTCCCGTAGGTCCTCAGTACGATGTACACTAAATGTACTCTCCGTCATGTTCGCTCAGTCTTGTTTGTACCCTGTGTACTGGTACCACTCTGTCAACTAGCCCCCTGTCATGTGTCCCTCTTGTCCTCACTCCATGCTGTACCGTCCAACTCTCAACCAGTACCCCGGTCCACCTCGTCCATCTCTCACTTCACCTAACGACACACCTGCGTAAAACCTAAGCAACCATATGAACAAAATGATGTAAAACACTATGTAAACTAAATAAACACTAATGTAACACTAAAGTAAAAAGTAAGTAAACACCTAAAGTAAACAAATGATGTAAACAATAAGTAAACAATTGTAAACCACTATGAAACCACATGCTAATGTAAACATATAAAGTAAACACGCTAATGTAACACACGTAGTAACATATAAAGTAAACCAACCTAATGTAAAACACGCTATAGGAAACGTGATGTAAACACGCTGATGTAGAACAACCGTAATGTAACAACCAATGTAACACCCTGATGTAAACACTAATGTAACCACGCTAATGTAAACAATACTAAAGTAAACGCACGCTAATGTAAACAACACTAATGTAAACAAATTAGTAAACAACACTAAAATTAAACACGCTATGTAAACAATACGTAAACAACAAACGTAAACAAACGTACACTAACGTAAACAACACTAATGTAAACTAATGAAAACAAACTAACTAAAAACAACAACTGTGTAAACAAACTGATGTAAACAACACTAAACGAAAACAACACTGATGTAACAACAACTGTAAACTAACACTATAAACAACACTAATGTAAACAACACTGATAAACACACGCTAACGAACAACACGATGTAAACAACACTAACGTAACACAAACACTGATGTAAACACTAATGTAAACACACACTAATAAACAACACTGATGTAAACAAAACTAACGTAAACAACACTGATGTAACAAACACTAAACAAACACAACACCACACAACACGTAATGTAAACAAACTAACGTAAACAACACTGATGTAAACAACACACAATACTAATTAAAAACACACTAAGTAAACAACACACGTAAACAACAAACAACTAACTGATGTAAAAACAACACGTAAACAACACTAATGTAAACAACACTAACGACTAACGTAAAACAACACTAACGTAAAACAACACTGATGTAAACAACACTAACGTAAACAACACTACGTAAACAACACTGATGACTATAACACACACTAAACAACACTAACGTAAACAACACTGAGTAAACAACAGTAAACGTAAACAACACTGAAAAACACACTAATGTAAACAACACTGATGTAAACAACCACTAACGTAAACACATAAACGTAAACAACACTAACGTAAACAACACTATGTAAAAAAACTAAAAACACACTGATGTAAACAACACTGATGTAAACAACACTAAACGAAACAACACTAACAAACACTAACGTATGTAAACAACACTGACAAACAAACACTAACGTAAACAACACTAACGTAAACAACACTGAGTAAACAACACAACGTAAACAACACTGACGTAAACAAACAACACTAACGTAAACAACACTGATGTAAACACACACACGTAAACAACACTAATGTAAACAACATGATGTAAACAACACTGACGTAAACAACACTGATGTAACACAACAAAATGTAAACAACACTGATGTAAACAACACACTACACGTAAACAACACTGACGTAAACAACACTGATGTAAACAACACTAATGTAAACAACACTGATGTAAACAACACTGACGTAAACAACACTGATGTAAACACACTAATGTAAAATAAACACTGATGTAAACACACTAATGTAAACAACACTGATGTAAACAACACTGACGTAAACAACATTTACAACAACACTGATGTAAACACACAATGAAAACACTGATGTAAAACACTAATGTAAACAACACTGATGTAAACACGTAAACAACACACTGATGTAAACACACGGTGTAAACACACTGATGTAACAACACTGACGTAAACAACACTGATGTAAAACACTAACACACACTGATGTAAACAACACTATGTAACAACACTGATGTAAACACACTAATGTAAACAACACTGATGTAAACAACACTGACGTAAACAACACTGATGTAAACACACTAATGTAAACAACACTAATGTAAAACAACACTGACGTAAACAACACTGATGTAAACGCACGTTAAAGTTAATAAAGTGTTTTTAGCTGAGGTGTTCGCGCTGTTTTTGCAGTGCAGTGTAATTATCGTCTCGTTTCACTTCACGGACAGAATCACACATTTGTTTTCCATCTCGTCTCGTACGTTTCCATGTGGTTTTTGGAGGATGTTTTTCTCCGTCGCAGCTGAATCTCAATCTCATTTTGTGCCCTGAATTAGCGGCTAATGCATGAAACGCTCGGATTTGGACACAGACCGACTCCGACGGCAGGAATGGGGTTTGAGCCTTCGTTATTGCTTTCAGTGCTGTGATTAACTCGATTTGTGCGGAGAAAATGATGTGCTCAAATACATGATAAAACACGCACACGGCGCTAATGTGATTATCTTCGTTATAATAAGTTATTAATAAAGTTTGGCCTCAGCTGCACTGTAAAAACCTGTCTTTACTGCTCATTGATACAGCGAGGAAAGTAAGTATTTGAACACCCTGAAATGTTCCAAGTTCTCCCACTTTGCAACGATGGAGGGTCTGAAATGTTCCCTTTCCAGCCTTGTGGAGGTCGTCTTCTTCTGACAGCTCTTTGGTCTTGCCCATGGTCGTAGCTGGAGTCTGACTGATTGTGGGGTGGACAGGGGTCTTTATGCAGCTAACGAGCTCAAACAGGTGCTACTCATTTAGGTGAATGAGAGGACTTTTTAAAGGCAGACTAACAGGTCTGTGAGAGCCAGAATTCTTGCTGATTGGCAGGTGTTCAAATACTTATTTCCAGCAATAACATGCAAATCATTTATTTAAAAAATCAAACAATGTGATTTATGGATTTTTTTATTTTTTATTCTGTCTCTCACAGTGGAAATGCACCGACAAGGAACACTTCAGAGCCTCCATCATTTCTAAGTGGGAGAACTTTACTGTATGTGTTTTTACTTTTCCCACGAGCTGAATATTTAACATTTTAAGAAGTTTTGGTTTGTAAAAAATAACATTTCTCATCATCTCTACATTAAAGGAGTTCTATGGTCTTCTTTGCTTAGCCTGGAATGTTACATAATATATAGGGGTCTCGCTACGTACATACAGGGATGGCAGGCCCGCCATAACATGATGAATAAAATGGCCCGTCATTCGATTTGGCATGTGGGAAACAAACCATCAAACACACAACATGTGTATCACTGCAGACCACACAACATGTGTAATCACTCACAGACACACAACATGTGTATCACTGCAGACACACATGTGTATCATACAGTGTGTATCACTGCAGACACACAACAATGTGTACTCACTGCAGACACACAACATGTGTATCACTGCAGACACACAACATGTGTATCACTACAGATACACATGTGTACACTGCAGACACACAACATGTGTATCACTGCAGACACACAACATGTGTATCACTGCAGACACACACACAACACACACAACATGTGTATCACTGGCAGACACACAACAGTATCACAGACACACAACATGTGTATCACTACAGACACACAACATACAGCAACATGTGTATCACTACAGACACACAACATGTGTATCACTGCAGACACACAACATGTGTGTATCACTACAGACACACAACATGTGTATCATCACTACAGATACAGACACACATGTGTATCACTGCAGACACACAACATGTGTCACTCACACTACAGACACACAACATGTGTATCACTACAGACACACAACATGTGTATCTACAGACACACAACAGTGGTATCACTACAGACACACAACATGTGTATCACTACAGACACAACAACACTGTGTGTATCACTACAGACACACAACATGTGTATCACTACAGTGACAGACAACACATGTGTATCACTACAGACACACACATGTGTATCACTGACAGACACACAACATGTGTATCACTACAGACACACAACATGTGTATCACTGCAGACACACAACATGTGTATCACTACAGACACACATGTGTATCACTGCAGACACACAACATGTGTATCACTACAGACACACCAACATGTGTATATCACTGCAGACACACAACATGTGTATCACTGCAGACACACAACATGTGTATCACTGCACAGATACACAGTCTACAGTTGAGTTTGGGAAGGAGCACACCGCGGCGTGAGTCTCAAGCCCCGCCTCCCAGCGTTACCATGGAGCTTGTCTTATTATAATAACAATATTATAGTTAAAAAGCGCTTCAAGTGAGATGATCATAAACTCAACCTTCTAATATTGAGTCGAGTTATTATTCTATTTCCAAAATAATCATCTGTATGAACGGGTCAAGAGTCAGAGGTTCTGTTCCTGCTTTATACCACACGCCTGTACGTATGGCACTACATGGGCCTATTATATAGGCACTATATGGGCCTATTATATAGACACTATATGGGCCTATTATATAGGCACTATATGGGCCTATTATATAGCACTATATGGGCCTATTATAGACACTATATGGGCCTATATAGGCACTATATGGGCCTATTATATAGACACTATATGGGCCTATTATATAGGCACTATATGGGCCTATTATATGGCATATATGGGCACTATTATATAGACACTATATGGGCCTATTATATAGGCACTATATGGGCCTTATATAGACACTATATGGGCCTATTATATAGGCACTATATGGGCCTATTATATAGGCACTATATGGGCCTATTATAATAGGCACTGTATGGGCCTATTATATAGCACTGTATGGGCCTATTATATAGACACTGTATGGGCCTATTATATAGGCACTATATGGGCCTATTATATAGACACTGTATGGGCCTATTATATAGGCACTATATGGGCCTATTATATAGGCACTATATGGGCCTATTATATAGGCACTATATGGGCCTATATATATAGACACTGTATGGGCCTATTATATAGGCACTGTATGGGCCTATTATATAGGCACTATATGGGCCTATTATATAGGCACTATATGGGCCTATTATATAGGCACTATATGGGCCTATTATATAGACACTGTATGGGCCTATTATATAGGCACTATATGGGCCTATTATATAGGCACTACATGGGCCTATTATATAGGCACTACATAGGCCTATTATATAGACACTATATGGGCCTATTATATAGGCACTACATGGGCCTATTATATAGGCACTACATAGGCCTATTATATAGACACTCTATGGGCCTATTATATAGGCCTATGTAGTGTTAATAGTATGTTTCGGGTGCATGTACCTTTGGAAATAATGACGGTCCATTAAATCATCCTTGGAGCAAAATGCACCCCATATGAGGCATATTGACCCCCTTTAAGAGAGGACGGGGGGGGGGGGGGGGGGGGGCTGTTACTTTCAAGTGAAACCAAAAACTCCCATTATCAGGAGGTCCTGCCCTGTGGGCGGGGCTTACACAGAGGATATAAAGTTCCCAGACTCAATCCACAGATTGAAAATGACTCTTGGACGAGAGTCGAAACGTATTGTTTTTCTAAAACAGATGAAACAACTGAATCTGTTTCTACAATGGAGCCCTCCTGGACAAATGAGGCATTACACCGACAACTACAGGCGTGTAAATGTGTAAAAACGTCCTCGAGGGGAGGTTTTTAGAATTGATTCAGTTTTGACGTTTGTTTTGGTGTTTTATCTGGGTCGAGTTTTCAGATGAATAATTTAGTTTGAAATAACTCACTCTTCCATCGTTAAGTATCGATACTTTCACTGAGAATCGTCCAGTATCGATATCGGAAAGAATGGTACAGAGCAGACGAATAATCATTGTTTTAATTTAGGGAAGTGTCGCGACGTGTCGTGTCGTGACGTGTCGTGACGTGTCGTGACGTGTCGTGTCGCGAAGTGTCGTGTCGTGTCGTGTCGTGACGTGTCGTGTCGTGACGTGTCGTGAAGTGTCGTGAACGTGTCGTGAAGTGTCGTGAAGTGTCGTGTCGTGACGTGTGTCGTGTCGTGACGTGTCGTGAACGTGTGTCGTGACGTGTCGTGACGTGTCGTGACGTGTCGTGACGTGTCGTGACGTGTCGTGACGTGTCGTGACGTGTCGTGACGTGTCGTGACGTGACGTGTCGTGTCGTGAAGTGTCGCGACGTGTCGCGACGTGTCGTGACGTGAAGTGTCGTGAAGTGTCGTGTCGTGACGTGTCGTGACGTGTCGTGAACGTGTCGTGACGTGTCGTCGTGACGTGTCGTGTCGTGTCGTGAAGTGGTGACGTGTCGTGACGTGTCCGTGACGTGTCGTGACGTGTCGTGACGTGTCGTGTGTCGTGACGTGTCGTGACGTGTCGTGACGTGTGAGTGTCGTGAACGTGTCGTGTCGTGACGTGTCGTGACGTGTCGTGACGTGACGTGTCGTGACGTGTCGTGACGTGTCGTGTGTCGTGACGTGTCGTGTCGTGACGTGTCCGTGTCGTGACGTGAAGTGTCGTGTCGTGTGACGTGTCGTGACGTCGTGTCGTGTCGTGTGACGTCGTGACGTGTGTCGTGTCGTCGTGTCGTGACGTGTCGTGACGTGTCGTGACGTGTCGTGACGTGTCGTGACGTGTCGTGACGTGTCGTGTCGTGACGTGTCGTGACGTGTCGTGACGTGTCGTGAAACGTGTCGTGACGTGTCGTGTCGTGTCGTGTCGTCGTTCGTGTCGTGACGTGTCGTGACGTGTCGTGTCGTGTCGTGAGTGTCGTGAAACGTGTGTGACGTGTCGTGACGTGTCGTGACGTGTCGTGTCGTGACGTGTCGTGTCGTGACGTGTCGTGACGTGTCGTGACGTGTCGTGACGTGTCGTGACGTGTCGTGAACGTGTGTCGTGTCGTGTCGTGTCGTGACGTGAAGTGTCGTGTCGTGACGTGACGTGTCGTGACGTGTCTGTGACGTGTCGTGTCGTGTCGTGACGTGTCGTGACGTGTCGTGACGTGTCGTGACGTGTCGTGACGTCGTCGTGTCGTGACGTGTGACGTGACGTGTCGTGTCGTGTCGTGACGTGTCGTGACGTGTCGTGACGTGTCGTGACGTGTCGTGAACGTGTGTCGTGTCGTGACGTGTCGTGTGACGTTCGTGTTCGTGACGTGTCGTGACGTGTCGTGACGTGTCGTGACGTGTCGTGACGTGTCGTGACGTGTCGTGAAGTGTCGTGACGTGTCGTGTCGTGTCGTGTCGTGTCGTGACGTGTCGTGAAGTGTCGTGACGTGTCGTGACGTGTCGTGTCGTGACGTGTCGTGACGTGTCGTGACGTGTCGTGACGTGTCGTGACGTGTCGTGTCGTGACGTGTCGTGTCCGTGTCGTGTCCGTGTCAGTGTCGTGTCAGTGTCGTGTCAGTGTCGTGTCCGTGTCCGTGTCCGTGTCCGTGTCCGTGTCAGTGTCATGTCCGTGTCCGTGACGTGTCCGTCGTGTCGTGTCGTGACGTGTCGTGACGTGAACGTGTCGTGACGTGTCGTGACGTGACGTGACGTTTCGTGACGTGTCGTGACGTGTCGTGTCGTCGTGTCGTGAAGTGTCGTGTCGTCGCGACGTGTCGCGACGTGAAACGTGTCGTGAGTGTCGTGAGTGTCGTGACGTGTCGTCGTGTCGTGACGTTTCGTGACGTGTCGGACGTGTCGTGACGTGAAGTGTCGTGTGTCGTGACGGTGTCGTGACGTGACGTGGTCGTGACGTGAAGTGACGTGTCGTGGTGTCGTTGTGTCGTGACGTGTCGTGACGTGTCGTGACGTGTGTGACGTGTCGTGTCGTGACGTGTCGTGTCGTGTCGTCGTGTCGTGACGTGTCGTGTCGTGACGTGTCGTGAGTGTGTGACGTGAAGTGTCGTGAGTGTGTGTGACGTGTCGTGAGTGTCGTGGTCGTGAACGTGTGACGTGTCGTGAAGTGTCGCGACGTGTCGCGACGTGTCGTGACGTGAAGTGTCGTGAATGTCGTTGTCGTGACGTGTCGTGACGTGTCGTGACGTGTCGTGACGTGTCGTGACGTGTCGGTCGTGACGTGTCGTGACGTGTCGTGACGTGTCGTGTCGTGTCGTGTCGTGTGACGTGTCGTGACGTGTTGAATCGTATCGTTTCGACAGCTCAGACAACACAAAGTGCTTCTTGTCGCTGGCCCAGAGCGGCTCCATCAGTGCGTTTCCTCTGGTCAAAGAGTAAAGAAACTGTCATTAAACATGAAGCTGGTCAAATGTACCAAAGATGAAAATCCTGTTCTTCGTGTCATGTTGGTCTGGGCAGAGTTTGTACAAAAGAATTGGACGGTTTCATTTCAAATCGACTCTTTCTCTGTTCCAAACGCAGTGTGAGAAAAGCACTCTTCGTCCTTTTTCTGCGGACGCTGAGTCGTCACACACGAGATCAGCTCCGCGGGGGCATTCGGCCGCAGCAGCGATTGTTTTTAAAGAACTGTCATTTTCAATAACGACCTTCAAAGAAACGTGCGAGTAATAGATTCATAAAGTAAATTCCCATGAACCGTTTGTGTTCTTCAGATGTGGTGCATTTGTGTCGGGAACGCGACGTGACGAAGAGGAAAAAACATGCTTTTCACTGTTTTCACCTGGACATTGATTTACTTTGTCCCGTTTGATTATTGGATCAGAGATGGATTTTTATGGACTTTTGTGGGACTTTCAGGACAGAGACAGAAGAAACCTGGTTTAGTCCTGGTTTAGTCCTGGTTTAGTCCTGGTTTAGTCCTGGTTTAGTCCTGGTTTAGTCCTGTTTAGTCTGGTTTAGTCCTGGTTTAGGCCTGGTTTAGGCCTGGTTTAGTCCTGGTTTAGTCCTGGTTTAGTCCTGGTTTAGTGGTTTAGTCCTGGTTTAGTCCTGGTTTAGTCCTGGTTTAGTGGTTTAGTCCTGGTTTAGGCCTGGTTTAGTCCTGGTTTTTAGTCCTGGTTTAGTCCTCTTTAGTGTTGCAGCTATAATGTGGCATAAAGAAGGTTAAAGTAAGACCAGTCCAGGTCCAGTTTTGACTTAAGTCTTAGTTTGGACCCAGTTTTTGAAGTGGAGCGTGAACATTTTTGCCCTTTCTCTGTCTTCTGTCCCTCATCTTCAGCTGGAAGGTCTTCTATCCTCATCTTCAGCTGGAGGTCTGTCCCTCATCTTCAGCTGGAGGTCTGTCCCTCATCTTCAGCTGGAGGTCTTCTGTCCCTCATCTTCAGCTGGAGGTCTGTCCTCATCTCAGCTGGAGGTCTGTCTCATCTTCAGCTGGAGGTCTGTCCCTCATCTTCAACTGGAGGTCTTCTGTCCCTCATCTTCAGCTGGAGGTCTTCTGTCCCTCATCTTCAGCTGGAGTTCTTCTGTCCCTCATCTTCAGCTGGAGGTCTTCTGTCCCTCATCTTCAGCTGGAGTTCTTCTGTCCCTCTCTTCAGCTGGAGGTTCTTCTGTCCCTCATCTTCAGCTGGAGTTCTTCTGTCCCTCATCTTCAGCTGGAGGTCTGTCCCTCATCTTCAGCTGGAGGTCTTCCCTCATCTTCAGCTGGAGGTCTTCTGTCCCTCATCTTCAGCTGGAGGTCTGTCCCTCATCTTCAGGCTGGAGGTCTGTCCCTCATCTTCAGCTGGAGGTCTGTCCCTCATCTTCAGCTGGAGGTCTGTCCCTCATCTTCAGCTGGAGGTCTGTCCCTCATCTCAGCTGGAGGTCTGTCCCTCATCTTCAGCTGGAGGTCTGTCCCTCATCTTCAGCTGGAGGTCTGTCCCTCATCTTCAGCTGGAGGTCTTTAAACGGATCTTAACGGTGTCAGCGTGGCCATCACACATGTCCCTCTCGTCTCGTTGCTCAGAGCCGTCAGTCCAAATGTCACATGTCCTCCCAGAGCAGAGGAGCCACTCGGCCCATAACCAGACCAAAAGACCCAGCTCGGCCCATAACCAGACCAAAGACCCAGCTCGGCCATAACCAGACCAAAGACCCAGCTCGGCCCATAACCAGACCAAAAGACCCAGCTCGGCCCATAACCAGACCAAAGACCAGCTCGGCCATAACCAGACCAAAGACCCAGCTCGGCCCATAACCAGACCAAAGACCCAGCACACATTTCCCCCAATGAAATTCCCTCGACACATGGGATTTTTTTGGTTCTCCTCTGAGATGGTTCTCCCTCTGAGATGGTTCTCCTCTGAGATGGTTCTCCTCTGAGATGGTTTCTCCTCTGAGATGGTTCTCCCCTGAGATGGTTCTCCCCTGAGATGGTTCTCCCCTGAGATGGTTCTCCTCTGAGATGTACATATTTTAGCATTCTTCATCAGTCAAAATAAAATCTCTCTCTCTCATTTATTTTGAATATAATTAGCAGAGTGTCGGCCTGAATTATTAATGCACTGATAAAATTTAGATCTTATTCCCCTTGAAAGTTCTGCTTCATAATCCTTGATAAACATCTCAGAGGGTTTCAATGGTCATGACTTTGTTTCATGTCTTGGTTATAAGTTTCTCCAAGTCAAAGGATTCTTTCAACCTTTCAAACCTTTAGACCTTTTGTAATCCAGACCTTGAGTCTCAGTTCAGTTCTGTTTGGTCCTAAACCTTGGTCTGAAGCCGACCAGATTAAGACCTGAACCTCTTTGTTTAGTTGTATGTTGTGATCAGCTCCTTCCATGTCGTAAGCACAGATTTGACCCAGGGATTCTTTCACTTCCTCCTCACGACCCAAGCGTCTGTCATGTGCCAGTAAGGCCTGCACAGGAACCCCCAGCACAACATTACTCTCAGTATGTTTCCATTGAGCTTCATGTTCTGGGTCGCACCAGCAACGCTCTGATTGGAGCTGAAATAAAGCCCCGCCTCCTTTCTCTTTTGAGAATTGCAGAGTTTTAAATGAGATTCGAGGTTTCTTTCCTCGTCACACAAATCTAGAGTTTTGTTCCACTCAAACAGAGTCTGGAGCAGAGAGAGGAATCTGGGCGAGACATTCATGTTTATAGTTTCAGTCCTTTGACTTAGACTTAAGTCTGGATCAGAGTCCATTTTTCAAGACCACACCTAGATCTCACAGATAGTCTGTATGCCATTTAAATGGATGGTCTTTCTGAAGGTCAAAGGGGGGCGCCAGAAATGAGAAAAAAAATCTATTTTTGTACATTTAATTTGTATCCAGACATTGGACCATATTTTGGAATTGCATCACACTTGGTATGGAAACTTCTGGTTCGGTCAAAGACAATAGAACATGTTCCGTCCCATCGATTGTGTCTGATCTGATGTTTCTGATGGTTCCAAGTACAAAGCAAACAGGAGGAGGGACCAAACACAGCCCTGTCCCACTCTTTCTCCAGAGTCAGTGGCTCTGTCAGGTTCTTGGTGTTGGACCATCGTAAAGAGCTCCAATATTAGTTTGAATTATTAAATTCATTTGATTTATTTATACAACAGCGAAAACTTCATTCAACAAGTTATGTTTTTCATGGGTTCCCTGAACACGACACAGATCAAACAAACAAACAAACAAAACAAACACACAAACAAACAAACAAACAAACAAACAAACACACACACAAACAAACAAACAAACATACACACACACAAACATACACACACACACACACACACACATACACACACACACGATATCCACATAAAAGGCCATGCTGGATGTGAGAACCATGTCTCAGTTGTCTCCTCCTGAGTTCCTCACAGACGAGGTGAAACTCTCCTTCTCACGGGGGTCTCGTGGTTCACCACCTTCTTCGGGGGTCTTGTGTTTTACCACCTTCTTTGGGGGTCTCGTGGTTTACCACCCTCTTGTCCTCGTTGGCCCAGGTGATGTGCTCGTGATGGAAAGGACCACAACTTTAGGAAGCTCTGGAATTATCTTCTGGAGGAAGCCCTCCATGTCGTCCCCCTCCTCGCCCTCTGAAACCCCCACGTCTGAGATGGTTCCTGTTTGACCTGGACTCCAAATCCAGAATCGTGCTTTTCATATTTTTGTTCTCCATCTGGAGTTCTACCACCGCGGCGTTCGCCTCTCGTAACTCGTCTGGGAGCTCTTCTGGAGCCTGCTCAGGGTGCGGTGATCAAAAGAAACATCATCAGGCTGTTTCGAGACGAAGAAGGTTCAAACTTAAATTATGTTAATGAACCTCAATTATTCAAAGGGCTTTTGTCCTTGGATGTATTTTTGATTGTACCTGATTTCAAACGGGGAAAAGGCTCGTGACTCTTCAGAAATGAAAACCACTAAATGAAGGGTCAACGCTTGACGCCGTTACGGGCTCGACGCGCGCGACAAACAACACAAACCTCAGAAACCGCTTCTGACACAAATGTGAGGGAACTGAGCGAGGTGTGGCCATTTGGATCCTCCCACTGCATTCCAAGGGTGAAAGGTCGCATGTTTGAAGTGTCAGGGGTTTGACTGGCGTGGAGAGAAGACGCTGCCACGGGCGGGACGGGCAGCTGCTCGCCTTCATATGCAGATCCTAAAGTGAAAACTGGACTCGGGTTCTGAGGGTGGTCCCTGCGTGTCCAGCACATGACCTATTATTGTGTCATTCCTCTGAACGGTGTTCCCGTGAGCGCCATCTACTGTTCAGACATGTGTTTGATAGATTACACTGAACAGACGCACAAACATCCCGATATCGTCCATGCCTCCTCCCGCCGCGCTCGCCCTCCTGCGGCTGAAGTACATGAAGGTCGAGCGGAGGGCGCGGCCACGTCTCCGCGCCGGTCTGATCTGGTTATGATTCGGAAACACGTGCGGCTCGAATGTAAGTTTAATGGCCGAAGTGTGCGGCGTCTCTCACCTGTCACCGCCGATTAGACTGCGGAGGAGGGACGACCTTGGCTTGCCTTTGCCCGGCGCCGGCGCTCCGAGCCGGGCCGGAGCTCCGAGCCGGAGCTCCGAGCCGGGCCGGAGCGGGCGCGGGTGGGAATATGGAGATGTGTCTTCTGCGGGGTTCTGCGCCGACACGCTTTGGTTTGAGGCAGGACCATGAGCTTCTGGAGCTTCTGGAGCTTCTGGAGCTTCTGGAGCTTCTGGAGCTTCTGGAGCTTCTGGAGCTTCAGATGAACGCTCTGTGGTGAAATGTAAAGTTCAGTAGTTTGTGTTGTTGTTGTTGTTGTGACTGTGCAGAGTTTAGCGTTAGCTCGTTTGCTAACGCCAGGGGGAGGTAAAGGACACTTCAGCTCAACACAACAGTGAATCTCCTCAACGCTTGGCCTTATTTGAGGAGAGAAAGGTCACGAGTTCAACTGGGCGTGACCCAAAGTGTGTGGGAGGAAATGTGGGCGGGGCTACTTTTCTACTCTTTCGTTGTACTTTTATATTCGTAATTCCACATTTCGTTTCTCGCTGATGAAACGGTGACGTCGTCTGCTTTTATGTCCTCTCAGAAACTCCACTGTTTGACACGTTGAGAGCGCTCCCTGGTGGCGCAGTGGTTCAAGGCGTTCGATCCCCCGACCTGTTTGCTGAATGTCTCTCCCCATTCCACACCACAGCTCTCCTGTCACACAACAAATACTGATTTTGGTGAAGAAAAGCTTTCAAAGGTTTCCTCCTCTTCCTCCCCTCTTCTTCCTCCTTCTCCTCTGCCCCTCCTCCCCTCTCTCCCCCCTCTCCCTCCTCCTCCTCTCCCCTCCCCTCCTCTGCCTCCCCTCTCCCCCCTCCCCTCCTCCTCCTTCCCTCCCTCTCTCCCCTCCTCCCCCCTTCCTCCCCCTCCTCTTCCCTCCCTCCCCTCTCCCCCTTCTCCCTCCTCTCTCCTCTTCCTCCCCCTCTCCCCCCTCTCCCCCCTCCCCCTCCTCCCTCCTCTCCTCTCCTCCCTGCCTCTCCCTCTCCCCCTCCCTCCTCCTCTCCTCTCCCCCCTCCTCCTCCCCTCCCCCTCTCTCCCCTCTCCTCCCCTTCCTCCTCTCTCCCCCCCTCCCCTCCTCCTCCTCCTCTCCCCCTCTCCCCCCTCCCCTCCTCTCCCCTCCCTCTCCCCCCCTCCTCCTCTCCTCTCCCCCTCCCCCTCCCCCCTCCCCTCCCTCCTCCTCTTCCTCCCTCTTGTTCCATGTTAGTTCCACCTGGAGGACACATGTTCTCTTTACACTCTGACAGAACTGGTGTTTCTGCTGCACAGGTGGACGGGAGGGCATCTGACACATTAATGACCGTATCGACTCGTGGCTCCATAAATAAATAATGGAACAGTATATTTATCGTAACATCTGCATTTGTGGGGGTCTTTAACAGATTTGAAACAAAATTGTGCTTTTGAAAAGAGTTTTACACAAAAGAGAAAACGTTTACACAATCACGACGCTTTAGTGATCACGCGGCGATGAAGTTCCTCCTGAAGAGGAAGAAGGGCATCTGACTCTAACGAGCTCTGACGCTCTGGTGTCATAACTCTCTGGTTCTGCTGGTTCTGCTGGTTCTGCTGGTTCTGCTGGTGTTTTACCGCTCGTGTCCGTCACAAACACATTCCTCAGCCGCGGTCACGTGACCCGGGCCTGAAGCGCAGGTGGAGGAACTCTTCCCTCGTCCTTGGTTTGTGGGGGAAGGGTTTGACAGGCGCCCATCATCCCGTCCCCCTCTGACCTTCAGCAGTCCTTTTGTTTAACATGGTACTTAAGGAAACCCGTTTGTGATGGGAGCCGGGAGTCGGGGGGAGGCGGGGGAGCCGGGGGAGGCAGGGGGACGGGGGGAGGCAGGGGGAGGCAGAGGGAGGCGGGGGGAGTCAGAGGGAGTCAGAGGGAGCTGGGGGGAGCAGGGGGAGCCGGGGGAGGCAGGGGGAGCCGGGGGGGAGGCAGGGGAGGCAGAGGGAGGCGGGGGAGTCAGAGGAAGCTGGGGGGAGTCGGGGGGAGGCAGAGCCCATCTTCTGGAAGGATGAATACTTAACACGTCTTTAGAGCTGGTTTGATTGTGAAACAAACTATTCGAATCACATTTTTCCAGAAAACTGCAGCCGACACAAACACATTGAATAAACACAGTTCTAAAATAAGGATTTCTTTGGAGCTTTTGTCTTGAAACAAATAAACGAGACGAGGAGCAGGACGAGCGATGAAGAAGAGATCAATGAGGACGAAAACCAGGACAGGACGAAATAAATACAATTAAGGCACAACAAGTCCAACATTTATTCTTTGTGACGGCCTTATTTCCTGCCGCCAAAAGTACATTCCAAAAGTATCCATGTCTTGTGTCCATGGCAGGAGTTCTGAGGCCCAAGTACAGAGTTCTAAAGTTCAGGGCTGGAAATGTCAAAAACAGTCTGCAGTTTAGCGCTGTGAACTTCAGTCACGATGTTTCTGAGACTGGACAGTCCCAGAACACGTGATGGTGATTTTGCCTCCTGGTGCCGCTGTTTCTCCAACAGTTGCATTTCCCTGTGAATAATGAGCACTTTGACCTGGAGTTATGAAGAAACGTCTCTCCAAACATGTGACTTTGAGCTCCTCCCACTGGGATGTACTCACACTTTCCCACTCTTCATCTGTCAAAACAACATGACCTTCTCTTTCCGTTTGTTTTAATATATTTAGTATTTGTCCAGATTAGAAATGATTGATGTATTTTAGATCTTATTCCCCTTGAAAGTTCTGCTTCATAATCCTTGATAAACATCTCAGAGGGTTTCAATGGTCATGACTTTGTTTCATGTCTTGGTTATAAGAACTCATTATTTGTAAAAACCTGTAAAAGTCCTGTTTCTCCAAGTCAAAGGGTTCTTTCAACATCTCAGAGCTTTTCACAATCTTTTACAATCTGGTGAAAAACCTTTTATGGAGGACCGAATTATTTAAGAGATTCCATTTGCCATTCCATTTGCCAAGTCTTTCCAAAGGACACAGGGGGGCGCCCGAGAGAGAGAATTTTAGTACATTTAGTTTGTGTCCAGACATTGGACCAATATCATGAAGAAAACGCGTCACATTAGGAATGTGTGCTTCGGTCAAATATATGAGAACATCTGCTGCAGGCGACTTCATGTTCCCATCGACTGAGACGCCATCAATTGTTTCTGATTGTCTGATATATTGAGCCGATGGTTCCAAATACAAAGTGAACAACAGAGGGGACCAATCACAGCCCTGTGTCACCCCTCTCTCCAGAGTCAGTGAGTCTAAGTGACCAATCATTTGGATTCTTGTTGGACCATCGTAAAGAGACTCAATATGTTTGATTATTAAATCATCTGTTTAGATTTGCTCAGATCTTGAAATAAAAGTCCAGCTAACGGAACAAACGCCTTCTCAGCGTCCGGACTTTTACAGCTTTAATCATTTACTCATCATTCGTTTTTGAACAGTGTTTTTGACCCTGGTCTCGTGTGGCACCGTGGTCTGTGGCACTCGTGTGGTGTGTGGCACCGTGGTGGTGGGACCGTGGTTTCGTGTGGTGTGGTCTCGTGTGGGACCGTGTGGTGGTGGCACCGTGGTCTCGTGTGGCACCGTGGTCTCGTGTGGCACCGTGGTCTCGTGTGGGACCGTGGTTTCGTGTGGCACCGTGGTCTCGTGTGGGACCGTGGTTTCGTGTGGCACTCGTGGTCTCGTGTGGGCACCGTGGTCTCGTGTGGCACCGTGGTCTCGTGTGGCACTCTCGTGTGGCACCGTGGTCTCGTGGAACCGTGGTGTGGCACCGTGGTCTCGTGTGGCACCGTGTCTCGTGTGGCACCGTGGTCTCGTGTGGGACCGTGGTTTCGTGTGGCAACCGGGTCTCGTGTGGCACCGTGTGGCACGTGGTCTCGTGTGGCACCGTGGTCCGTGTGGGACTCGTGGTCGTGTGGCACGGGTGGGACCGTGGTCTCGTGTGGCACCGGGGTCCGTGTGGCACGGGTCTCGTGTGGCACCCGTGGTCTCGTGTGGCACCGTGGTCTCGTGTGGCACTGGTCGTGGCACCGTGGTCTCGTGTGGGACCGTGGTTTTCGTGTGGCACCGTCTCGTGGTCTCGTGTGGTCCGTGTGGCACCGTGGTCTCGTGTGGCACCGTGTTCGTGTCGTGCACCGTGTGGTCTCGTGTGGCACCGGTGGTCTCGTGTGGCACCGTGTCTCGTGTGGCACCGTGGGTCTCCGTGTGGCATCGTGGTCTCGTGTGTGGCACCGTGGTTCGTGTGGCACCTCCGTGTGGACCGGTGGTCTCGTGTGGCACCGGGTCTCGTGTGGCACCGTGGTCGTGGATCGTGGTCGTGTCGTGTGGCACCGTGTGGCACCGTGGTCTCGTGTGGCACCGTGGTCTCGTGTGGCACCGCGGTCTCGTGTGCACGTGGTCTCGTGTGACACCGGGGTCTCGTGTGGTCTCGTGTGGGCACCGTGGTCTCGTGTGCACCAGTCTCGTGTGGCACTCGGGGTCTCGTGTGCACCGTGGTCTCGTGTTGGCACTCGTGGTCACCTGTGGTCGTGGTCACGTGTGGCACCGGTCTCGTTTGTGTGGGCACCGTGGTCTCGTGTGGCACTGGTCTCGTGTGGCACGGGGTCTCGCACCGGGTCTCGTGTGGCACCGGGGTCTCGTGTGGCACCGGGGTCTCGTGTGGGACCGTGGTTTCGTGTGGCACCGGGGTCTCGTGTGGCACCGGGGTCTCAGGCGAGGTGTGACATGCCGGCAACAGAACCACATTTACATTCGGTACAGTTTTACGGGTTCATTGTGTGTAAAGGTCGTCTTATGTTGTCTTGTGTTTGTCGTTTGTAATAAATCAAAATGTCGATCCATTTTTGGAAACGCTGATTGTATTTGGTCTTGTTTACTTACAGTTACATTATTCTGCCTTCAATGTTAAAATAGTTCTTTCTGCCTGTTGTTTTCTAAGATTCCAAGCAAATAGTTTTGATCCACTTTCATGATACCTCAGTTTGGCGAAGAGCATGTTTTTTGGTTTAATTTCCTGTGAGTTCAGGTCATTAAAGGTCTTTTTAATGACCTTTAACATTTGTTTTCAGCATGTTTCGCTTCAACAGCTTCAGTTTGTTCTGTCAATCATTACATTTTTTCTACCTTTGTTTCTTCGAACTTAGACCTTCTGTGGGGCGTGTACATGTGTATGTTGGAGACATTAGGATTCATCTCTCTCAGATATCGATCAGCCCAACATCATGTATTCATTTACGAAATGTGTTATTTATAGTTTCACCAGAACTTTGTGAGCTCGAGACCTCCAATGTGGGCTGAACAGTTCCAGTCTCCTCCACAAGGGTTCCTCAGAGTGGTTTGCAATCAGAGCCACAACGTCAGCATAGAAAGTGAGGCTGCCCCCTGGTGGAGCATATACATTTATCAAAAACACACTATAAACACACTTCCATTAACAGTACAAATCTGCCATCTTTATCTTTGTGTTAAAAGTCTGTTCAAAGGCCACGCCCCTCTTATGTTTGCCCCTGTGTGAGGAAGAGTAAAGTCTGTTAGAACCAAATGTAGTTCATTTTTGATGTTCTTAGTCACATGTGTCAAACTCAAGGCCCGCGGGCCAGATGTGGCCCGCCAGACGTTTTAATCTGGCCTGCCGAGCATAATATATATGATACATTTATTATTTTAATTGGGCTCATTTTGCCGTTGACAGTAAAAGCTTCATGACCTTTCCAACGTATGAACCATGTTGTGTGTCTGAGTGTTGTAAACGTGTGCGTTCTGATGCTTCGTTTCTTTGGTTCACTTGATTCCTTATTGGTCTTGTATCGACCTTGTATCGGTCTGGTATCGGCCCTGTATCGGCCCTGTATCGACCTCGTATTGGCCCTGTATTCGTCTGGTATCGGCCCCTTATCGGTCTTGTATCGACCTCGTATCGGCCCCGTATTGACCTCGTATCGGCCTTGTATCGACCTCGTATTGACCTCGTATCGACCCCGTATCGGCCCCGTATCGGTCTGGTATCGGTCTTGTATCGGCCCTGTATCGGTCTCGTATCGGTCTCGTATCGGTCTCGTATCGACCTTGTATCGGTCTTGTATCGACCTCGTATTGACCTCGTATCGACCCCGTATCGGCCCCGTATCGGTCTGGTATCGGTCTCGTATCGGCCCTGTATCGGTCTCGTATCGGTCTTGTATCGACCTCGTATCGACCTCGTATTGACCTCGTATCGACCCCGTATCGGCCCCGTATCGGTCTCGTATCGGCCTTGTATCGTCTCGTATCGGTCTTGTATCGGCCTCATATCGGCCTCCATTCGGCCCTGTATCGGCCCCGTATCGGCCCCAGAGCATTTTCACCACAAATAACCTGCTCGTGATCTGATTTGTGGAGTCGTCAGATTATCGAACCGTTCCAGCTGATGCGAGTCATCAGACTTCTTGATTGTTCACACTTTTGTGGGTGAAATCGCAGAAAGGACCAGATCTGAGAGAGACATCCGTCAGAACTTCACTTGTGGCAGATGTTCTGTTTGAATTGTGCTCGTGATCTTTTGGATGAACGTGTGATTGACCGATGTTCTGCTCGTGTTTCTCTTTCATGTTCTTCATTTGCAAAGTGTGACCTGAGCACCTGAGTGTCCCCCCCCCTCTCTCCTCCCTCCCTCTCTCTCCTCCCTCCCTCTCTCTCCTCCCTCTCCTCTCCCTCCCTCCTCCCTCCCCTCTCTCCTCTCCCCTCCCTCTCTCTCCTCCCCTCCCTCTCCCTCCCCTCCCTCTCTCTCCTCCCCTCCCTCTCTCTCCTCCCTCCCTCTCTCTCCTCCCCTCCCTCTCTCACTCTCCTCCCCTCTCTCTCCCTCCTCTCTCTCTCCCCTCCCCCCTCCCTCTCTCTCCCTCTCCTCTCCCTCTCCTCTCCTCCCTCCCCCTCCCTCTCCTCCCCCTCTCTCTCCCCCCTCTCTCTCTCCTCCCGTCCCCCCTCCTCTCTCTCCTCTCCTCCCCTCCCCCTCCCTCTCTCCCTCCCCTCCCCCTCTCTCTCCCCCCTCTCCCTCTGAGCATCTCATCTGTTCTTCCTTCTCTCTCATCTGTCCGACTTGTCAACAAGCACTCAACATTATTATTCTCTTTTCATATCCGCACTCTCCCTCCCCTCTCCCTCCCCCTCCCCCTTTCTCCCTCTCCCCTCTTTCTCCCCCTCCCCCTCTCCTCCCCCTCTCTCCCCCTCACTCTCTACATAAACAGTTTGCGTCGCTGACAGAAAATGCCTCTGATCCTGAGGTTTGTCGGAGAGTAAACATCGGACACTTATTATTCTGTGTGGGGCGTTTGTGGTGTCCATGGAAACAAAAGAGGCAGCCGATATCACCCTGTCAGGGAGAGAGAGGGGGGAGAGAAGGGGAAGGATTTATTGGGATAGAGATGGAGAAGGTGAAGAGAAAGAGGGATGCAGGAAGAGAGAAAAGGAGGTGTAATCCTATGTGAGGGGGGAGTGAAGGAAGAGTGGGGGGAGGGGAGGGGGAAAGGTTAGGGATAGAGAGAAGAGGAGGAGTAAAAAGAGGAGGGAGGGTAAGAGAGGGGGAGAAAAAGGGATTATAGGGGAAGGAAAAAAAGAAGAGAGAAGATTGAGTGAGGTGGAGAGGGGGGGGGAAGAGGGATGCAGGGGTGAGAGAAAAGGGAAGGATATTGAGATGGATATAAAAAGAAGACGAGCACACAAAGTAATTCGGAGAGAGGGAGATAAAAGAGATGAGCAGCGAAAAGTGGAGGGAAATTTAGGAAAGAGTAATGCAAGAGTAGAGCGAGGGAGGAGGGAAAAGAAGAAGAGCAGGGAGAGAGTGAGGGAGGAGGGAGGGGGAGGGAGGAGGGAAGAAGAAGAGCAGAGAACAGAGCGAGAGAAGAGGGAGAGGATGAAGTAAGAGCGTTTGGACCTGATCCTTCACACAACAGGTTTACTCTCATGTTTTCTCCTCCTTCGTGTGTCACTGTCCCCAATACCACTGTCCCCTTTAATACCACTGTCCCCTTTAATACCACTGTCCCCTTTTAATCACCACTTTAATAGTACCCTTTAATACCACTGTCCCCTTTAATACCACTGTCCCCTTCAATACCACTGTCCCCTTTAAATACCACTGTCCCCCTTCAATACCACTGTCCCCTTCAATACCACTGTCCCCTTTAATACCACAGTCTACCCTTTTCAATACCACTGTCCCCTTTAATACCACTGTCCCCTTCAATACCACTGTCCCCTTCAATACCACTGTCCCCTTCAATACCACTGTCAATACCACTTTCAATACCACCACTGTCCCCTTTAATACCACTGTCCCCTTTAATACCACTGTCCCCTTTAATACGACTGTCCGTTATGTCGCCGTTCCCTCCGCGTCTTCGCTTGAGAATCGTTTACTCATTGATTACTCATTGTGAATCTGCGACGACCTGAAGCGAGCTCCGGCCTCGAGTCCTCCTGGAGCCTCTGTCACAGGGGCCGAAGAAGCGCCTTGGATGAGTGGCGAACGTCTTCGCACCGGTTGACAGAACGACGTTGTCTTTTGCGCACCAGCAGAGGGCGCCTGGCTCCTCGTCAGGTGTTCCGGCAGATGTGTCATTACCTCGGAAGCGAACAATTCCACGCACACATTCTAAAACGCACACACACGTACACACAACGGCCCCTGGAAGTGCGTTCGGACCCTTCAGAATGTGTCCTGCTCCACGTCCAGGAGCCGCGGGGTCTGTGGAGATAATCTGTGCCATGACGCCGTCTCACGCGTGGAAATGGAAGCCGAGGTGTGTGTGTGCGTGTGTGTCAGTGTGTGTGTGCTTCAGTGTGTGTGTGTGTGTGTGTGTGTGTGTGAGGCGGCTTTCACACTTCATGTTTGTTGAATGTGTAAGAGAAAAGAGGTGCCACTTTTCCCCGTGGGCCTGAGCTCTCGAACACATATTTAAATATTTATCTCGCTGCACATTTACGGCTCTGTTCCTCAGAGTCGCGCTGAAGCGTTTCAGGACCTTCTGCTCGGCGGTCCGACACTCGCTGAAGTCACAAAGGATTCTCAGCTTCACTTTGTCCACATTTTGTTCTTCAAAAAAAGGATTCAATTCATTATTTGCTTCAAAATTCTGCAAACAAAACTCCAGAATGATGTAAAAGAAGGTAATTTCATCACGAACCAGGAAGTTTGTCGTAAGAATGCTAACAAACATTAGCACGCTAATAAACATTAGCATGATAACAAACATTAGCACGCTAATAAACATTAGCATGATAACAAACATTAGCATGATAACAAACATTGGCATGATAACAAACATTAGCACGCTAATAAACATTAGCATGATAACAAACATTAGCATGATAACAAACATTAGCATTGATAAATAAACATGAGCATGCTAATAAACATTAGCATGATAACAAACATTAGCATGATAACAAACATTAGCATGATAACAAACATGAGCACGCTAATAAACATTAGCACGCTAACAAACATGAGCAAGCTAATAACATTAGCGCGATAACAAAATTAGCATGATAACGACACACTTGAATAAATAACTGTTTTTTCTAAAACAGAGTCCAGATGACTACAACTGAATCTTTTTCTACAAAAATGTATTTAGTTATTTAATGAAAAGGACCTGGTTTGGCCCTGGTTTGGTCCTGGTTTAGCCCTGGTTTAGCCCTGGTTTAGCCCTGGTTTAGCCCTGGTTTGGCCCTGGTGTAGCCCTGGTTTGGTCCTGGTTTAGCCCTGGTTTGGCCCCCTGGGTTTTGGGTAGCCCTGGTTTAGTCCTGGTTTTTGGTTTCCTGTTTAGCCCTGGTTTAGCCCTGTTTAGCCCCCTGGTTTAGGGTTTGGCCCTGGTTTAGTCCTGGTTTTTGGTCCTGGTTTAGCCCTGGTTTAGCCCTGGTTTGGTAGCCCTGGTTTGGCCTGGTTTTGCCCTGTTTTGGCCCTGGTTTTGCCCTGGTTTAGCCCTGTTTTTAGCTCCTGGTTTCCTGGTTTAGCCCTGGTTTAGCCCTAGGGTTTGGGCCCTGGTTTAGCCCTGGTTTCCTGGTTTAGCCCTGGTTTAGCCCTGGTTTAGCCCTGTTTAGCCCTGGTTTGGCCCTGGTTTAGCCTGGTTTAGCCCTAGGTTTAGGCCCTGGGCCCTGGTTTAGCCCTGGTTTACCCTGGTTGGGCCCTGGTTTAGCCCTGGTTTAGCCCTGGTTTAGACCTGGTTTAGCCCTGGTTTAGACCTGGTTTAGCCCTGGTTTAGCCCTGGTTTAGCCCTGGTTTGGCCCTGGTTTAGCCCTGGTTTAGCCCTGGTTTAGCCCTGGTTTAGCCCTGGTTTGGCCCTGGTTTAGCCCTGGTTTAGCCCTGGTTTGGCCCTGGTGACTTCAGCGGCTCTGTCCCTGGGATCACTTAACTTTGCTCTCATTAAAATCTTGTGTGAGTTGCTTCATTGTTCTTTCATGTTCTCGTCCTTCCTCGTGGCTCTTCTTCTGGCTCTTCTTCTGGCTCTCTAAACGGCCTCTCTCACTGAACTCGTCTGAATATTGATTTGGCATCGGTTTCACCAAACACAATACGGCGTTTAGAACATTCGTCCGGCTCAACAAATGTAATGGTTAAAAACACTTCGGCGCGTGTAATAACGGACCTTATTCATTTATCACAAGTTATGAATAATAATAAATATAAAATGTGACGAACAGGACCAAGTTCAGACCAAGTCAAGACCAAGTCAAGACCAAGTCAAGACCAAGTCAAGACCAAGTCAAGACCAAGTCAAGTGTGGAGACATTTGGACTGGAGGTTCTAGTGGATTTCGTTTGAAACTGACAACAGTCCTGATTTAGTCCTGATTTAGTCCTGATTTAGTCCTGATTAGTCCTGGTTTAGTCCTGGTTTAGTCCTGGTTTAGGCCTGGTTTAGTCCTGATTTAGTCCTGGTTTAGTCCTGATTTAGTCCTGATTTAGTCCTGATTTAGACCTGGTTTAGTCCTGGTTTAGTCCTGGTTTAGTCCTGGTTTAGTCCTGGTTTAGTCCTGGTTTAGTCCTGATTTAGTCCTGGTTTAGTCCTGGTTCAGTCTTTAATTTGCCTTAACAAAACATGAACACAGACTTAATTCATAATGAACAAAGTTTAATAATCTTGTTTCAGACTTATAACATCTTAATGATGAGGATAATGATGAGGATATGAAGATGATGTGATGATGATGAAGAGGACGGTGATGATGAGGATGATGGTGGTGAGGATGATGATGATTATGGTGATGATGAGGATGATGTGGTGAGAGTGATGAGGATGATGGTGATGAGGTGGTGAGCGGTGATGAGGATGATGATGAGGATGATGTGGTGAGGGTGATGAGGATGATGGTGGTGAGGATGATGGTGATGAGGTGAGAGGGTGATGAAGAGATGATGAGGATGATTGGGAGGGTGAATGAGGGATATGGTGATGAGATGATGTGGTGAGTGTGAGGATGATGGGATGAGGATGATGAGTGATGCCTTGATGGAGGAATGATGTGGTGAGGTGATGAGGATGATGATGAGGATGATGTGGTGAGGGTGATGAGGATGATGTGAGAGGATGGTTATGATGAGGATGATGGTGTGAGTGAGAAGATGATGATGAGGATGATTATGATATGATGAAGGGAGGATTGGATGATATTTTATATGAGGATGATGGTGGTGAGGTGATGGGATGATGATGGTTATTATGAGGGTGATGATGGTGGTGAGGGTGATGAGGGTGATGGTGATGGGATGAGATGATGAGATGGTTATTATGAGGGGAGTAGTGGTGAGGTATGAGGATGCTGGTGTTGATGGTGGTGAGTGTGATGAGGTGATGAGGGTGATGAAGATGAGGATAATGTGATGATGATGACGTGTTCTTGACTTGCTCCTGTCGTTTCTGAATAACTCAGGCCACTTCAGTTTTTTGACAGTTTGTTTTGGGGGCGTCGCCGTCTTTTCTTTTCTTCTGTGTTAATCTGTGTTTGGGCACGACCGGATCATACTGACTGTTGGAGGGGTCAAAGGTCACAGGCCACAGGGCGCCGGGTCACAACCAGGGCAGTTCTATACAAGCGAAAAAGAGACACGGTGAAACTAGCCAGGATCTAAACAAGTCTGAGCCCAGATCTAAACCAGACAAACAGGAGTGAACCAGGACTAAACCAGGAGTGAACCAGGACTAAACCAGGTCTAACCAGGAGTGAACCAGGACTAAACCAGGTCTAAACCAGGTCTAAACCAGGTCTAAACCAGGTCTAAACCAGGTCTAAACCAGGTCTAAACCAGGTCTAAACCAGGTCTAAACCAGGTCTGAACCATGATTGTTTTTGTTGCTGGTTTAAAATAAACTGGGATTTGGTGTTGTCTTAAAATCCTTTGTAGTTTTCCACATAAGGGACAGTGACTTCTCTTTTGTCCTGTTTTTGGCTCTTTTAACTTTGTTGGGGCCGAGCGGGCACCACAGGCTAAGAGAGCATTCTGGACATAAATTCCTCCTTCCTCTTGCCCTCTGAGCTGCTGTACTTCTTCTGTTAGGGTAACAAAGAAGCTGATGACTCTAGATGAGAGTCGAACAGTGTCCGGATCATCGTTTCCAAAGTGGAACCCTGCGGAGATAGGGATTACACCGATTTAAAAAAGACTGTTTCTATAGAAAATCTGTGACAATGTGGTTTAGACTGGAACACCAAATACGACTTTATTAATAATATGCTAAACGTGTCTGGGCTGATGAGTTCACACAGTTTCACTTTACTGATGGAGCGACAGATGTGAGAGGAACTGGATCCAGACGAGGAAACCCGACTCTGCTGCCCCAAAACCCCGAGGAGCGCAGAGTGTCGTGTTCAGAGCGAGATGACCAAAGACTTCTCTCTGTGGATGTTCACAAACAGTAAATCACACACCTCTGCTCCACAAATGTTTGTCCTTGTCGTTCTCAGTTTGGTTTTGTCGTATTAATCTCTCTTAAAGTCCTTTCACTGACACGTTCTCGTTTTGGAGTAAAAACAGCTCCACTTCTGAGCTGTTGTGCGACAGAGAAGACAGTTTTGCTTCACGAGGACAAGAACCAGAGATTACAGGACATGGACCATAAACCAGGTTAATTAAGTCTTACTCTTACATTGAAGTCTCCTGTGAAACTTCTGCCGTTACTAAATGTAAGACAAAAATGTATTACAAGGTTTCATCATCATTGTGTTTTCAGACAGAAATAAGGCATTTAATGTGTAAAACGCAAAATGTCACATATTTGAGACATTTAAGTGTGAAAAATGGACAGAACAAGTTTATTTAAACATTGGACCAAACGTTCATATTTTTGCCCCATTTTTTCTTTTAGATCTGTGTTTAAAGTGTGATAAATGAGGCTCAGAACCTTGCGTTGTTCTGTCAGACTTTGGACAGTTTGGTGTGTTTGGAGCGACTTTCGGCTGATCTTTGTGTCTGTGGAAGAACATGTCCCAAGAATCTATGGATGAAGTGGATTCAATGGGAGAAGGACAGACTGGCACGTCTGTCGTGTTGTGTAGTTCCTGCTCAAACCCAGCTTTCCTCACTCTCTGTCCGTTTTCAGAATAAAAGAGTCGGTGTTCAGCATCGATCGTCATCTGAAACCCTGAAATACGAGAAGACGCATTGAAACCGTCATTTATCTACAGTTTATAGAGAAGCACATATCTAGCACTAATTTGCATTTTAAAGACGCTGCTGAACACTTGTAAACAGATTGCGGGACAGGGTGCGTCTTCTCTTATCGCACACTCGCTTTAATCCAATCACAATCCGGTTTTTCCGGATGCATAAAACGAAGAGAAATCCCGCAGGACTTTGACTGTACGAACGGTTAGAGATCCTCTTCTTTCAATGTTCAGGCAAACACGACTGTTCCAGCCTGAACCGTCACGTCTGCTGCTGTTTCTTGTTTTGGGTTGCTTTTGTGTCGGTTCTCCGTACCGGTTCTCCGTACCGGTTCTTCGTATCGGGCCTTCGTATCGGTTCTCCGTATCGGTTCTCCGTATCGGTTCTCCGTACCGGTTCTTCGTATCGGGCCTTCGTATCGGTTCTCCGTATCGGTTCTCTGAATCGGTTCTTTGTAATCGGTTCTTTGTATCGGTCCTCCGTACCGGTTTTGTATCGGTTCTCCGTACCGGTTCTCTGAATGGTTCTTTGTAATCGGTTCTTTGTATCGTCTTCGTACGGTCCTCCGTACCGGTTTTTGTACTGGTTATCCACATCGGTTCTCCGTATCGTTCTCCGTACCGGTTCTTTGTATCGGTTCTCTGTATCGGTTCTCCGTACCGTTTCCGTATCGGTCATTCGTATCGGTATTCCGTACGGTTTACCGTATCGGTCTTGGTGTCGATCCTCAGTATTGTCCTTCGTATGGTCCTTCGTATCGGTTCTTCGTATGGTTCTTTGTATCGTTCTTCGTACCGGTCCTTCGTACCGGTTCTCCGTACGGTCTTCGTATGGTTCTTCGTGACGGTTCTTCGTATGGTTCTCCGTATGGGTTTCCGTATCGGTCCTTCGTATCGGTTCTCCGTCCGGTTCTTCGTATCGGTTCTTCGTTATCGGTTCTCTCGTATCGGTTCTTCGTATCGGTTCTTCGTATCGGTTCTTCGTATCGTCTTCGTATCGGTCTCCTGCTCTTCGATCTTCTTCTATCGGTCTCCGACGTTCTTCGTATCAAAAATATATCGGTTCTCCGTATCGGTTCTCCGTATCGGTTCTCCGTATCGTCTTCGTATCGGTTCTCCGTACGTTCTCGTATCTCTTCTTCGTATCGGTTCTCCGTATCGGGTTCTCGTTCTCCTATCGTTCTCGTATCGTTTCGTATCGGTTCTTCGTTCCTTTCCCCTGAAGCTGCGTCAGAGTTTCCTGATGATAAAAGATTGAATCACCTGATGATTCATCTGCGTGTGATCTAACTCAGATAAAAGCAGCTTTCTGTGACCACAGAAGTTTAAAGAAGGTTAGGAGCAACAGCTCCATCAAGCCTCAGCAGAGAAAATGTGGAGAAGTTACACAAAGGTTTCCCAAGCTTAGAACATCTCCACTGTTCAATCATCATCCAGGATGGAAAGATTCTGGCAAAACTACAACCTAAAGACATGAAGGTCCACCAAACTTACATGAACGAGGAATCAAGGGCTCATGGACTCTGAGGACTGCAGATCCACAGCTCAGGTGCTCGTATCTCCATGAGACGTGATCTGCAGTCAGTGACAGGTCATTCTGTGGAAGAACGCAGGTTCAGCAGTGCACACTTGTTCGCGCTGCACTTCAGTCAGAGCGTGAATGACATCATCTTCTACATTTCAGTGAGACAGGAAGCAGAGGCCAAGTCTCCGCCCCTCGCCCATTAGAACATTGATTTACAGAATATAACACTGACGCCAACGTCAGATTGAGCTGTCAAACATATCCACAATCCCCTGCATTTCGGACGCTCCCTCGGACGTTCCCCGAGTTTAGGGTTATTACTATGGTTACGAGCGGTATCCAGCCTGACTCAGATGAGTTTGTGTGAAAAACAAACGACCAGATGCAGCGAAAGAGAAGCTGTGATAAGACATGAGGGGAGAGAGGGGAGAAGGGGGGGAGAGGTGGAAAAGAGGGGGACAGAGGGGAGAGGGGAGAGAGGGGAGGAGGAAGAGGGGGAGAAGAGGGGAGTGAAGGGAGAGGGGAGAGGGGGGGAGGGGAGAGGGAGAAGGGAAGGAGGAGAGGGAAGAAGGGGAGAAGAGGGGAGAGGGAAGGGGAGAGGGAGAGAAGGAGAGAGGGGGAGGAGAGGGGAGAGAGGGAGAGGAGAGAGAGAGGGAGAGAAGGGAGAGAGGGAGAAGGGGAAGAGGGAGAGGGAGAAGGGGAAAAGGGAGAGAGAGGGAGAGAAGGGGGAGAGAGAGGGGAGAGAGACGGAGAGAGGGGGGAGAGGGGAGAGAGAGAGAGGGGAGAGAGAGGCGAGAGAGGAGGAGAGAGAGGGAAGAAGGGGGGAGAGGGAGCAAGAAATGAGGGGCGAGAGAGATGAGAGAGGGGGAGATGGAGAGGGGGAGAGGGAGGAGAGAGAGAGAGAGGGGGGAGAGAGAGGGGGAGAGAGAGGATGAAGGAGGGAGAGGGAGGGAGAGGGGGGAAGGGAGAGGGGGAGATAGAGGGGGAGAGAGGGGGAGGGAGAAAGGAGCGAGGTGAGGAGGTGTGATACAACAAGGGAGTGAAACAGAAAAGGAGAGTAATGTTGTCACGCTGACTCATTCACACTTTCCTCTGAACCGTTTGTTTGTGATGGCCGAACCAGGGTCAGAACCGATACCAGGGTCAGAACCGATACCAGGTCAGAACCGATACCGATACTGAATGAGTTTTCTTATGAAAGACCATAAAGAACTGACCGTTGTGTCATAATCTTCTGTGGTGTGTGTCTGTCCCGTGGCTCTACAGTCACATGACATGGCGAGAGCGGAAAGACATACAGCGGACATCGCTTCAACTCTCTTTTGGAGACGTTTTCGATCCGCGCTTCGATACGGCTTTTTCCTGAACTTCACGTCGTTTATCGTAAAGACTCATGAATAAACGGAGCAGAATCTGGGGTCACGACTCTGGGGGCATTGGCTTTCAGCGCTCCTCTCCGTCTGTAAATAATCACACATTTCCCTCATATTATCCTCTTCACAAACAGATCTTTACGTGCTTCAATATCGGTGAAAAACTACAAACGCCCTTCAACATTGGCGTTTAAAACTGCGTTTCTGTGTCATAAAAAGTGCAACACAATGTTTAATGAACAGAAAAATGACACACTTTTTTATCTTAGAACTCTTTCTTTTTCCTCGAACACAAGGCAACAAGTCAAATGGAAAAGATGTTAATGCTTTGCCTGGGTAAAAGAAGCTGGAAGAAAACACAAAACAAGACATGTTACTACTTTGTATTTTGTATTTTGTATTTGTATTTTTATTGAAATGATGTTCCAAACACAGTTCCACTCAGAAAACTAAAAAATCCGACGAGACGTCTGAGGCTGTTCGTTCTTTTGGTTCTGAAGGTAGAAAAAAACACGTGCTCAGAAGACCACAGGGCGAAGTGACGTTGCGCGTCATGACATAAACTCTGTCTCGAGTGCAAACTTGGCACCCGGAAGCCCACCATGACCGGCATATACTGGGCTGGACCACCGAAGTGCGCAGACTCTGTGACACACCATCTCTTTGGCCTTCAAACTCCTGCCATGACACAGTACTGGATACTTCGGAGCACATTCCTGGCAGACAAAAAATGGATGACTCAAACTGCACGACGATGAAGGACTGGGCCAAACTGCAAGTGGAAACTGAGTGATGAGCCGCTGCAGGGAAGAAGAACCAAGCTTCCTGCAGTATGCTCAGCGGCCTGTAGAGGGGGGAGACGGCCTCTTTGGATGTATTCAGAACAGTTTAAATACAGTTGCGACACTTGGTCAATCACTGCTCGTCCTGATTGCCCTGACCACATGACGCTGAGTCCGACAAACCTTTGAAGCGTCTGAACCAACACGGCTCCTCCACAGATCTTACCAGTCACATTTACATGCACTAACCTGCTCGGACACTTGAAAAGATAGACTAAACCAGGTCTAAGCTGGACTCAAGTAGCATTAAAAGGCTGAAGTAGACTAAACTAGGACTAAACTAGGACTAACTTAAAGTAGTGGACTAAAAGGTTAGTAGGACTAAACTAGAACTAAACCAGCCTGAATCCACCAGCAGAAACACTCTGATGTTCAAGATCTACATTTCTTTACTTGTCTGTTTTTAAGATCATTAGACTTTTGTCTCCTCCTCCTCTTCTTCCTCTTCCTCCACCTCTTCCACATCCTCCTCCTCCTCTCCCTCTCCTCCCCCTCCTCTCCACATTCCTCTCTTCCCCCCTCCTCTTCCTCCTTCCATTACCTCCACCAGCTGCTTGTGGGACAGAAAACTCCAGAGTAATTCACTTATGATCTTCAGCCTCTGATTTTAGCCTCAACACACAATCACACACACACACACACACATACACTATACACATATACACACACACAAACACACACTAACACCACACACACCACACAACACACACAACACACACACACACAACATATACACACACACATACACACATACACACATATACACACATAAACACTCACCACACTAACACACTCCACACACACCACACACACACCATACACACACACACACAAATAGACACAACATACACACACACACACACACACACACACATCTCACACACTCTACACACATACACTCACACACATAACTCACACACACACACACACACACATACACCACACACACACACAACACACACACACGCACCACGCACACACACACACGCGCACACGCGACGCACACGCACACGCAACACACACCACACGCACACACACACACACACACAACACACACACCCACACACACCCACATATATTCACACACACACACACACAACAACACACACACACACCACACCACACACACAAATTCACAACACACACAACACACACACACTTACACACACACACACACACACACACACACACACACACACACACACACACTTCACACACACACACACACACACACACACACACACACACACACACACACACACAACTCACTCACACACACACCACGGCACACACACACACACACACACACACACATCACACACCCACACACACACACTACTCACTCACACACTAACGCACACAACACACACACACACACACTCAACCACTCACACACACACACGCAACACACACACACACAACACACCACACACACACACAACACCACACACAACGCACACAACGCACACGCACACACACACACACACACACACACACACACACACACACACACACACACACACAACACACACCACACACACACACTTCACACACACACACACACACACTTCACACACACACACACACACACACACACACACACACACACACCACACACACACACACACAACACCACCACACACACACACACACCACACACACTCACACACACTCACACACACACACACACACTAACACACACACACACACTCACTCACACACACACGCTCACACACACACACACACACACACGCGCACACACACACACACACACACACACACACACACACTCACACACACACACACACACACACACACACACACACACACACACCACACACACACACACACACACACACACACACACACACACACACACACACTACAACACACACACACACACACACACACACACACACACACACACACACACACACACACACACACACACACACACACACTCACACACACACACACACACACACACACACACTCACACACACACTCACACTCACACACACTCACACACACACACACACACACACACACACACACTAACACACACACACACGCTCACACACACACACACACGCAACACACACTCACCACACACACACACACACACACGCTTCACACACACACACACGCCACACACACACTCACACACACTCACACACACACACACACAACACACACACACACACACACACTCACTCACACACGCTCACACACACACACACACACGCACACACACACACACACACACACACACACACACACACACACACACACACCACACACTCACTACACACACACACGCTCACACACACACACACACACACACACACACACACACACACACACACACACACACACACACACAAAACTGTTACTATGGTGATAAGATTTATTCCCATATTGTATTTGGTCTGTTGTCAATAAAATGTTTATTTGTAGTTATTTCTTTATTGTAAAAGGTCCGGCCGGGTCCGGGGGACGTGAGGGTCCAAACTGTAGACCACCGAGCTTTGGTGGTCTACAAAAGTCTCTGATTCTTTATCCTGAAATAAAGAACGACAAAGCGGAAAAAGGACCTGGACCAGGACTGACCCGGACCTGGACCAGGACTGACCCGGACCTGGACCCGGACTGGACCCGGACTGACCCACACCTGGACTGGAAGGACTGACCCGGACCTGGACCGGAGCCGGACTGACCAGGACCTGGACCAGGACTGACCCGGACCTGACCGGGACCTGGACCCGATGACCCACCGACCCGGACCGACCCGACACCTAACTGGACCAGGACTGACCCGGACCTGGACCCGGACCTGACCAGGACTGACCCGAACCTGGACCGGACCTGGAACCCGGACCTGGACCCGACCTGCCCGGACCCCGGACTGACCCACACCTGGCCAGACGACCCGGACCTGGACCGGACCTGGACCCGACCTGGACCCGGACCTGGACCCGCGACCTGGACCCGGACTGACCCGGACCTGGACCAGGACTGACTACGACCTGGACCCGGACCCGGACCTACCTGGACCCGGACTGACCCGGACCTGACCAGACTGACCCACTGACTGGCCGGACGAACCTGGACCGACCTGGACGACCTGACAGGACTGACCCGGACCAGGACTGACCCGGACCTGGACCCACCACCTGGACCCGGACCTGGACCCGGACCACCAGGACTGGACCCCGGACCTGGACCAGGACTGACCCCGGACCCTGGACCGGACCAGGCTGACCGGACCGACCGACTGACCACACTGGACCACACCTGGACCCGGACCTGACCCGACGGACCCGACCTGGACCCGGACCTGGACAGGACTGACCCGGACTGACCCGATCGGACCCGGACCTGGACCAGACTGACCCGGACCTGGACCGGACCTGGACCGACCTGGACCGGACCTGACCCGCGACCTGGTACCGAGGACCTGACCCGGACCTGGACCGGACCAGGACTGACCCGGACCTGGACCAGGACTGACTCGGACCAGGACCCGACCTGACCGACCTGACGGACCCGACGACCGGACGGACCCGGACCGGACCGGACCTGGACCCGACCCGACTGACACCTGGACCGAGGACTGACCCGGACCTGACTGACCCGGACCTGGACCCTGGACCTGGGACCGGACCTGACCGGACCTGGACCAGGACGGATCGGACCGGACCTGTACCCGGACCGGACCGGACCAGGACTGACCCACACGGACGGACTGACCCGGACCTGGGGACGGACCAGACCGACGACTGACCCACACCTGGACCCGGCTGACCCGGAACCTGGACCAGGACTGACCCGACCTGGACCCGGACTGACCCGGACCTGGACCCGGACTGACCCGGACCTGGACCAGGACTGACCTGGACCTGGACCCGGACCTGGACCAGGACTGACCCGGACCAGGACTGACCCGGACCTGGCTCTTGTGTGCTTCAGATTCAGCCGTTCGAAATGCCCGTCTTTGCCGTGAGTGAGACATTTCTGTTGCTGATTAAACTAAAAGCTCCATTGGACGACCGTGGCCTCTCTCTCCACATACGCTGCTCCTGCACGTTCAATCGGGTTAATAACTGTAGCATTTTCTGAGTACGGCTCTTTAAATGTCACCAGAGTGGGGTGACATGTGGGTAATTAGACGAGGAAGAGCGCTTTGTGGACTCAAACATAAAAATCAAACCATTTCCACGGACAAAAAGACTTCAGAATCCCTCAGAGGTCAGAACTCGGACCTTGGAGAGATGTTTTCTCCGAGTTTCTGTGGCCCTGTGTCGAGTCTGAAAAACTGAATTGTTGCTTTTGTTGACGTTAGCAACATTAGCATCACAGAGCATCTGAAAGTGCAGCGTGCAGGAGCAGCTTCGCAGACAGCAGGGGGCAGTAGGGAGGAACTAAAGGTGAAATAGAATTTACCTGTCGGATGTGAAACTTTAAACACGCATGTTGTATGTTGCAACATGCGTGTTGGGTTGTCGAACTCAGATGAACTCAAGGTTCTGAAAGCGTTTGCTTTTGTTTGAAGCTCAGTTAATCGCCGATTAAATGAGAAAATGATGTTTTTTAAATACTTTCTGTTTAAATGATCAGATTTAATTGCGATCGAGATTCAGTTCTTGTTTATTGTCCATGATATTAAGGTCTTTTTAATGCAGAGGTCCACAACCAATCCTGGGGCAGAGTTTGGACTTTGGAGGAAGACATGTTTTTTAGGTCTGCTCAATACACGCAAAAGTATCGAGTCACTAAAGTTTAAAATGAACTCTTTGAAAAAGGCTTAATTTTCCTTGATTTGGTCTTTGTTTGTCATGTTTTTACCATGACGCAATGTGTTAAAGTCAATGGGGTAAATCTAGTGCCTGTCCTAATGGCATGGGGGACCACAAGGTGCGTGTTAGACCATCGTTGTTTGCTCTGGACATAAACGACCTTCTGGACTGCTGGTGTCAGCTGCTCTCTCTATGCCATCAGAGCACGTTCTTCAGCTGCCCTTTCAAAGTGTGCATAAATAGGAAATAACTGAAAAGTCAAGAAACTAAATTGGAGTCCTGATGATGGCAATCTAAAGTTCTAATCCAGGTCAGAGTGGTCCAATTTTGACCTGTTTTGGTTTTACCAGAGGAGATGTCTCATGAAGCTGCTGTTATAGCTCCACCTCTGATGTTCTCCACCTCATGGTCACAGCTCAACACTTAGTCTTAGCTCAGGTTATTTCTTCATTTGAAGGGGACAGCATGTATTAATGACCTGCTAAGCTGTAAATACACTGGATTAGCTCCAAGCTAATTTCCATGCGTATAAATGAGGTAAAGTTTGTGGATGACACAAAAGGACTGACACAGTCGTAACAAACAAATGGAAAGGACAAATGTCATAGACTGTAGAGAAAGATGAGACTCTTCGTGTTCGGTGTTTCAAATATCTTTCTTATAAAGGTCTTAAAGTCTTATGTCCTGCAGAAAGCCTGGTATTTTTAAAATTGACCAGGTTCATACATCTAACTGTATCAATATTGTTCAGTCCGATTAAACTCCATGGTTAGTCCCATATTATGAGTTCATCATTCCAGTGAGCTCCTTCCTCTGAACTGGCTCTATCTGCAAACACGAGGCGCCGCTGTCTAAATATGGCTCTGCTCTTTTATTTGTGTTGTGTGTTTGTATTACATAGTGTTTTTTTTTGTGTGTTCACACAAACATGACGACGTGTGTCAGATTAGCGCTGATGCTGCGACGCTGCTTCGCTTGGTTCTCGTCAGTCTCTGGTGTGCCACCGAAACAGAGAACTGGAAGGTTTTCAGAGGAATTGTGTCCAGATCCTTCAACATGAGGCCCGCATCATCATGCTGCAACATGAGCTGATGGCACAACAATGGGCACGTCACAAAGCTAGGCTCAGTCTCATGGCAAGCGAACGGAACCAGGAGAAAATAGACAAACAAAATCCAGACAAGACACACACATAAAACTAAGACACAAAACTCCAAAATAAACCAAAGTCGGTAAGATCTGTCCAAGTTGAGACATTTTTGTGCTGCAGGAGTATGCTCCAAAGTATCCATTAATTGTGTCCATGGCAGGGGTTTTGTATAGTTCTGAAATCAGATGGGATGTTTGTGTCAAAAGAGAGTCCTCTTCATTCATCTCAGTCCAACATTTTGAGTGCATTATTTTGACCCAGGATTCTTACTTCCTCCTCATGACCAAGCGTCTGTATGTGCCAGTAAGGCCTGCACAGGAACCCCCGGCACAACATTACTCTCAGTATGTTTCCATTGAGCTTCATATTCTGGGTCACACCAGCACGCTCTGATTGGAGCTGAAATAAAGGCAAGCCCCGCCTCCTTTCTCTTTTGAGAATTGTAGAGTTTTAAATCAGATTCGAGGTTTCTTTCCTCGTCACACAAATCTAGAGTTTTGTTCCACTCAAACAGAGTCTGGAACAGAGAGAGGAATCTGGGCGAGACATTCATGTTTATAGTTCAGTCCTTTGACTTAGACTTAAGTCTGGATCAGAGCCATTTTCTTTAGAGTGGAGAAAAGAGGGGTTCCGTTTGCCATTCAAGTCTTTCTAAAGAACAGAGGGCCCAGAATGATATCATAACAGTTTTTTGTCCATTTAATTTGTAGCCAGACATTGGACCACTTCTTTGAATAAAAATGCATCACATTGAGTATTTCTGGTTTGGTCAACATAATCGAACATCATCTGCAGCTGGCCATTTTATGTCCGGTCCCGTCAACTAGACCGATACATTTCTGATTGTCTAATAAATTGGTTCCAATGGTTCCAAGTACCCCCGGAGGAGTTGGAGGGTTAGGGTTGTCAGTGTCTGGGGAGGGGGAAGTGTGGGAGTCCCTGCTTAGACTGCTGCCCCTGGATGGATGGATCGTTCCAAGTACAAAGCAAAAAAGTGAGGGGACCAGGACAGCCCTGTGTCACCCCTCTTTCCAAATCAAAGAGTCTGCCGGTGTCAGATGGGTCTGTATGGGCACAGTCAAGTCGGTCCTTCCCCTCTTTTATTTGGCTTTTCTTCAAACAGGCAAATTGAGTGTCCAGAAAGGACTTTATTTCATCTTCTTCATCTCCTGAGATTTTAGAAAAACATTTTAGTTGAAAGATTCAAATGATGATTGGTCTTGTTTGGTTAAGAGTGCATTACTTTCACTTCTCTTATTTAAAGCTTTTTAGAGCGTTTTCCTCTAGGTCAGGTCATTCATTCATTCATCTTTTTAATTTCCTGTAGCATTTGAGGATCCCTTGGCATGATTTACCTCCAGCATTTTTGTTTGTTGTTGTTTCTTGCAGTTTATTTGTTTTTCACCCTCCTTTTCTTTTTGGACAATGGTTATAATTTTCCCTCTCAAAACTGCTTTAGCAGCATCCCAGAGGAAGTTTCACCACGGTCATTTTCCTCCAGATAAATCTTAACCCCTCTTGCTTCGGGCCTATTTTTCCAAAAACATCTGAAAAAATGACCCCCGTTTAAAAGTGAAGCTGGAGGGAGCATGATCACTTAGGTCTATGGAGCCTTTATCTGCCTCAGTGATTGTGGATCCGTCTTTATTTGAAGATAAAGAAATAGTTTATTCTGGAATAGAAAAAGAAGTCAATTCTTTATTGATTCATCATTTTTTAATTTATTGCTCCTTTAGTGAGTTTGACACGTCTAATGTCGGCTTAACCTGAAGATCCAATCGCCGCCGCAGATTAGGGCCCTCAGAGTGGTTCACAATCAGGTCCATAATATCTGAAAGTGACATCCGCCCCCTGGTGGAGCATACACATTCAGCAGAGTAAAAACTTTCCATTAATAGCTCCTTTCATCAGTAAATATCTGCCCTCTTTGTCTTTACATTCAAAATTCAATATTTCCTCTGTATGATGAACAGTCAAATGAAATATTACAAAGTTTGGTTAGTTACTTGAATGTGTCTTTTTAAATATATCATGTTTATTTATGTTTGATTGGTTCAATATGCCATCAACGTGACAGGATGCCATTGGGTTGGTTGTGTTGAGTTTGCCTCTGGTCGAACACACAAACACAAGAACTGCAGAAACATGAACCAAATCGAAAGATCAAATGGAAACAAAAGCCAAAAACATGCAATGAACCCAAAACCTGATCGTATAAAATATCGTAAAAAAGGAGGCAGTCCAGTCCTAATGAAGGGCCCTCCAAGCGTCCCCTCGCCTGCTCCTGGCTCCAGACCACTATGCTCCTCCGCCACCGTCCGTTTGTGTTTTTTACCTTCAAATGTCACAAAAAAAGAAGAAGCTGGAACAATGCCTCATTCCTCTTCCTCAGATGTGGCGAAACAGTTGGAAGACGCGTTTGCCTTTGTACTGGAGATCTGCTTTAACTTTGGCGGTCTTCATGAGGCGCTCTCACACGATCATTGAAGAACCTCATGATCAGGCCTGGTGGTTCATCTGCTCTTCTGTTGGGAACACTGGCTGTGCTCCTGTTTAATGGACGCAGTATTTGACTGTGATAAGCCCAGATGCTATTTTCAGTGACTTCCCCTTCAGAAAGTTACACAGTGTCAGTGTCGCTTGCTTCAGCCACCAATGCAAGCGACGACTCAAGCAGCAGAGTCATGGACCTTCTGAGACTCGGACGTTCCCTCACAATCGGATTATCTGAAGTACAGCGATATGAAGCATAAACCAGGACAAACATCTGCTTTTCACAACTCTCGCTCAGGATTCGGACCTGCCTCAGCTCAGGTTCAATATCGTGATGTCACATGGACATTCTCGAGCCATTTAACGTCTGTATAAATCTTTTTTTACCGTGCATTTCCCTGTGGCGCTGCTCGCAGCTCGTGTGCGCGTTCTTAATGTGTTTGTCAGCGCTGTTTTCTAAGTGTGAAACTGTAATTTGTTACGATGGAGAGATGTGCTTTTAAAGGCGCCGTCGACAGCCCTCCTGAACTTCATCATCATTTGTGTTTGAGCAGGGTTTTTTATGCAAACGTGCTCCGAGAAGCAGCTCCGCACCGCAGCGACTCGTCTTATTTCAAGATGAAAAATGAGCAGAAATGTCATGAAACAAGTTAAATCATCTGTTTCTTTCAGAGCTGAATGTTCTTGTGTCTCTGCAGTTCAGACTCTCGGACGGTTCTGAAACTTTAACCGTTCACATTTCATCTTTTCTGAAATGTTTATGCTCAAAATAAACCAAACATGAAATATTGTATTCTTTGTCCAATCACACCTTCACGTTTGATTTATTGGCTCCACGTTTGGCCGTGGCTCTTCAACATTTCGACCAGAAAAAACAACATAAAATAAGCAGATGTTGAAGTGCAGTTTGACTTGGTGTTAAAAGTATTCGTGATCAGATAATCAATACTGAAACTAATATCGACATTGAGACAAGTTTCAATGGAAAAACACATAAACCAGATCAATGACGACGACGTTGAGGTTTTCCGAAGGAGGAGTGGGAGGAGGAGGGGAGGGAGGAGGAGGAGGAGGAGAGAGGGAGGAGGGAGGAGGGGGAGGGGGGGGGAGGAGGGGAGAGGAGGGAGGAGGGGGAGGAGGGGGGAGGAAGGAGTGGGGAGAGGAGGAGGGGGGAGGACAGGAGGAGAGGAGGGGTGAGGGGGAGAGAGGGAGGGAGAGGGGAGGAGGGAGGAGGGGGAGGAGGGGGAAGGAGAGGGGAGGAGGAAGGGGGAAGGAGGGGAAGGAGGAGGAGAGGGGGGAGGAGGGAGGGAGGAGGGGGAGGGAGGGAGGAGGGGGAGGGAATACATATACATACAAATCAGAGAAGAGGAGGTTTCAAAGATGGTACTCTGACAATGTTCTTCAATCGACCGTTTCACTTCCGTCCACTTTCACCTGAAGTTCTGAACGGAGGAGTTGGAACCGCCCTGAGGTACGGCCTGAGCTGCCCGCCCTCGGCCCCTGGCGGGCGCGCTTGGGAGTCGGCCTGTTTGACCGCTCTTGGTTGGTTTCCCCCCCGAGTGCCTGTGACGTTCCTGATCCCTGCCGCACATAAGCGTGTATTGTAAACAGGTGCAGATTATCGTACCGCTAGCTCTGTACAAAATGGCCGCCTTCGGACCCTTTCCACGCGGCTCTTCTCGTGCTTCACCTCACAGTTGCTCAGAGACGCCCGGGCTACATGTGTGGGGGCCTGCAGGGCTGGTTACGTGTGACCGGCTCGACAAAGCGACACGAGCCAAACAACGGCCGATAAAAGAGGCAGGAAACGGGACGACAGAAAGAGCGCCCCCTGTCCTCAGACCTTGGCAGTGGGAAAAAAAAAAAGCACGTCGCGGTTTGCCTCACAGCGAGAGGGTCCTGAGTTTGAATTAGATCCATTCGTTTTCCCTCGTTATGAGCAGCGAGGCCTTCTCCGGATATAACGGACTCATATACTGTCCACATTTACACACACACGCACACACACACGCAAACTGAACATACACACACACACACTTTACATACACATTTACACACACACCGTACATTTGAGACATGTCAGACTGACTTTGACGAACGCTCCAGAGGAAAACATGAGGAAGAGAAAAAGAGGAAAGGGAAGCAACAGAGGAGGAGAGCGAGGAGGAGGGGAGCAAGGAGAGAAGGAGAAAGAGGAGAGAGGAGCAAAGGAGAGAAGGAGGAGCAGAGGAGAGGAGAGGGAGCAAGAGGAGAGGAGGAGGAGCAAGAGGAGTAGGAGAAGGCGAGGAGAAGAGGAGAGGAGGAGATGAAGGACCGGAGAGAAAAGGAGAGGAGGAGGAGAAGAGGAGCGGAGGAAGGGGCGGAGACGAGAGGAGGAGAAAGAGAGAAAGGAGAGCAAGAGGAGAGGAGGAGGAGAAGGAGGAGCAAGGAGAGAAGGAGGAGAAAGAGGAGAGAAGGAGGAGCAAGAGAGAGGAGGAGGGACAGAGAGAAGCAAGAGGAGAGGAAGAGCAAAGAGAGAAGGAGAGCAAGAGGAGAAAGGAGAGAAAGGAGAGAGAGAGGAGAGGAGGAGGAGAAGAGGGAGAAGGGAGAGAAGAGGAGCAGAGGAGGAGGAAGGAGAGGAGCAGAAGAGAGAAGGAGAGAGAGGAGAGAAGGAGAAGAAGAGAGAGGAGGAGGAGAAAGGGAGAGGAGGAGAAGGTAGGAGCAAGAGCGAGAGAGAGAGGAGAGAGAGGAGAGAGAGGGAGAGGAGAGGAGGAGAAAGAGGAGAGAAGGAGGAGCAGAGAGGAGAGAGAGAGAGAGAAAGAGCAAGAGGAGAGAGGAGGAGCAGAGAGAGAGAGGAGGAGGAGCAGAGAGGAGGAGAAGGAGAGGAGGAGAGCAAGAGGAAGAGGAGGAGAAGGAGAGAAAGAGGAGAGGAGGAGGAGCAAGAGGAGAGAGGAGGAGAAGAGAGGAGGAGAGGAGGGAGGAGGAGAAGAGGAGAGGAGGAGGAGCAAGAGGAGAAGAAGGAGGAGCAAGAGGAGAGGAGGAGGACAAGAGGAGAGGAGGAGGAGCAAGAGGAGAGAAGGAGGAGCAAGAGTAGGAGGAGAAAGCAGAGGAAAGATAAAAAGGTGGCAGTAGAAACCGTCTTGGGGGAAAGTACATGAGCGTCATTTACATTCCGGCCTCTGCCTCGTTTCGTTGCTCCTCCTCTTCTTCATCTTCTCCATCTCGTCCTCCTCGACAGACCGAGTGTGTGGAATACCAACCGCCTCGTGCGTGTTCAGAGGCACGTGCACTGTAAAACCGCGCGTCCAGCGGCCAGTCATCGGGAAGAGCGAGGTTCTCCGGACGGTTCTCTGTTCTCGGCGTGTGAAATGATGAAGCACACAATGGCCTGGTCCTTTCATCTGAACCGCAACAGGTTCATTGATTCATCGCAAAACAAAGTGATCATTAAAGTGATCATCAACTCATTAAGAGATGGAATTCTGGCTCCGAGCGTGACGGAGCAGGAAAGACGCCAAAACACTGTAAATGTGGGTCATCATCATCTAATTCAGTCAAAATCTGATCTTTCGGTTATTTTATTGCCTTTTGTGTCTTTGAAAACCGATTTAGATTCATGAATGTGTAAAATAACGGCCGGTTGCAGCTCTAACCGTCAAAAACATCGATTTAACGTCATTGCGCGTTCGTCCGTCATGGGAGACCTCCAGATCTCGACCTTTGACGAGACACAAATGTGAGTTTTTTTCTTTTTTTTTAATGAGGCTCAGAGACGGGAGCGGCGAAGAGGACCTCGCAACGGGCCTCATCAAACAAACACAGCGGAGGCGATCGCCAGCGCCGCGTGCCGTGCATGTTCTCACGAGCGCGCTCAGCCCCCGCGCGGCCGCGGTGCGTGTTTACAGTGCAGATGTATGTTTATGCGCATCAGCCGCACTTGTCATTCAAAAACATTTGCATTCAGGCTCACGGTCCTGCTGCAGATAATCGCTCCTGCAGAAACATAAACACACACACACACGCCAAACACACACACACACACACGCCGAACACACACACACACACACACACACACGCTGAACACACACGCTGAATGTACTTCCACTTAAACACATGTAAATTCCCCCTTCGCGCTCCACGAAGACGTCGGCGTTCACAAAGGGAAACGACGTGCGCCGCCATTCTCCCGCGCACAAATGGACACGTTTAAAGGTGTACTTACAGGAGAGCGCGCCGACGCACAGATCCGAGCCGTTATTGTGCTAAATGATTTGTTTCCTCTCGTCCTATGAATAATACAAGCGTCTCCGGGGAACTTTTTGCTGCACAATAAATAAGGTTTTAGAGGAAATTGCATTTATTATGTCGGCTTCTGGCCCGGCGCTTCTTCAAACTTGCAGCCGGCGCCTGCAGCGTTAGCGGCTACAGCTCGCCGCGCTCATGCTCGCACTTTTAAACATGTCACAAGTTCAGCGCTCGGTTGCACACGAGCGCGGATCATTTGCATACGAGCGCGGTCATTTGCATACGAGCGCGGATCATTTGCATACGAGCGCGGTCATTTGCATCTGCGTTGTGGTTTATTGAGTGGTTTGAACGCTCACGCGCGGTTGGAACGCTCACGCCCGGTTGGAACGCTCACGCCGCGGTTGGAACATTCACGCGCCGCGGTTGAAAGCTCACGTGCCGCTGGAACGTGCGCGGTTTCGGAAGCTGCGCCGCGGTTTGAACGCTCACGCGCCGCGGTTTGAACGCTCACCTCTCAGACCGCAGGGTTTGAACCTCACGCGCCGCGGTATTGAACGCTCACGCCGCGGTTGGAACACTGCGCCCGGTTGAACCTCACGCCGCGATTGGGAACGCTCACGGTATACTGGACGCTCACGCGCAGGTTGGAACGTTCGGCCCGTTTCGCTGCGTTCGCCCTCACCGATCGGAGTGGCGCGGTTGGACGCTCACGCATTGGAACGCTCACGCACAGCGGTTTTGAACGCTCGCGCCGCGGTTGGAACGCTCACGCGCCGCGGTTGGGAACGCTCACGCCGCGCCGCGGTTGGAAGCTCACGCCGCGGTTGAACACTCACGCCGCGGTTGGAAGCTCACGCCGCGGTGAACACTCACGCCGCGGTTGGAACGCTCACGCCGCGGTTGGGAACGCTCACGCTCCGCGGTTCGACGCAGCGTTTGTTTGAACGTTTCACTTCCAAAGTCACGGAAACCCACTGCTGTTGTTGTGTTGGACTTTGTTTGACCGCTTGACTTTCCTTTCGAGACTCAACGCCCTTCGAGACGTCCGTGTTGAAATGCGTCGTCTCAACTCTGGAGATAAACAATAAATGGGGGCTAACGTTGGTCCTGAGCTCGATCTGAGCGAGTCACAAAAACATGTTTCGTCATTCCAGTGTGTGTGTGTGTGAGGGGCGTGCTCCAGCGAGCGTGCACAGGAACAGTTTTGCCTCATGTCTTTGCCTTGTGTGCAAAGCCTCGACGCCGCGTTGAACCTCTCTTTATGGATCATGTCAGACGCATTCTGACCTGGAAACATCACATTTGGACAAACAGGAAACAGCTGTTGCTAACGTGCTTTGCTAACGTGCTTTGCTAGCTCTGTGCGCTAAGGCTCCACATATAAGTTAGCATGAGTGGAAACACGGCGTTTTGGCACGAGATCAAGTCAGAGTTTGGAGACAAATGACTGAGACACTTCAGCCCAAAAAGAACCAGAGGAAACCACATACTTTGAGTTCAGTTTTTCTTTAAGCCAATTAAATTGTGATTTTTGTGGTCTGTAATGTCACAGGAAGCGCACAAAGTTATGCAGCGGCTGTATTCTATATGCAAACGCACGCTGTAAACGTGGAGCTGTCATTACCTGCAGATTCACACGTTGCGATATAGATCCGAACATGGCCCAATTTACACTTCCGTTTATAGAGTCTAAAGTCTGCGCTCTTTGTTCATTTCGACATGTTCTGTGAGAAAAGCTGCTTCTTAAAGAAACTTAAAAACGTAACTTCTCCGTGGAGATGATATGGATGCAACAAAATACAACAATTTATGAAACCAATCCGTTCTGCAGCAGTGAGACTTTTCACTTCAGATGTTTGAAGATGTTCAGCGGCGCGACTAATGCGGACATTCACGACAGAGTCACAGTCAAGTCAAGATGAGTTTTGGACTGTTTGTCCTCTAACGAGTCCGACAAGCCGGATTTAAAGAGTAAGACTGTGATGATCAGTCTGGAGCAGTTTCACGCCACGCCTTCGTCATGTCTCTGACTCGTTAAAGTTGCACTGCGGACTTTTGACTGTGTTGTGTCGAAAGCACAAAGTCCTTCTCAGACGTCGTGTTTCATAGAAGACGTTTGCACTCATTTAAAGCGATCACAGCTCCTGCTCAGCTTCTGAAACGTCTTGTTGGCCTTTCTGATTCCTTTGTGACCTCCCCTCCTTTGTGACCTCCTTTGTGACCTCCTTTGTGACCTCCTTTGTGACCTCCTTTGTGACCTCCTTTGGGACCTCCTTTGTGACCTCCTTTGTGACCTCCTTTGTGACCTCCTTTTGGTGACCTCCTTTGTGACCTCCTTGTTCCTGCGGTGATGAAACCTGGTCCGGTCCAGGTCTCGTTCTGTGGGCGTGTCTTTGGCCTCGGCGGCTGTAAAGACGTGTCATCGCCTTTATACGCCTCGTGTGACGTGGTTTTACAGCCGCGGGTCGTAAAAGAAAAGGACAGTGGCTCCATGTCCGGCGCGGTCGTAAAGCACACGGCGGCGTAAAAGGAGCCGCTCCGTGGACCAATGAACGAGCAGAACGTGCAGAGGACTCGTGTGTTTGGGTGCCGCCTGAATCTGTCAGGAATCAGGATCATTTTGTGACTTTTAAAGACGGCTGAAGAAGCGGCTCAGATGAGTAGCAAACACATGCTCTTCAGGACAGAATGAGATGTTCTTTGGCTTTGGAGTTTCCAGACTCTGAATGAATGTGAAATGGAAAAGTATTTGAATGAAATGGTGCTGTTTTTTAATGAAAGGAAAATATAGTATAAATAGAAATATAACAGTATTTGACACTATATCATAGTAAACATAGTATTTACCCCTGAGGAAGAGTTCACTTACTTTAGGGGGCGCTTCAGAACAGCACCTCTTGTACAGGGCCACGTGGTTTTATGGCCCCCGGTTCAGTCCCGGTTCAGACCCGGTTCAGCCCAATTCAGTCCGGTTCAGTCCGGGTTCAGTTCGGTTCAGCCTGGTTCAGTCCCCGGTTCAGTCCGGGTTCATTCTGGTTCAGTCCCGGTTCAGTCCCNCCCCTACACAACCAGCCCCTACACAACCAGCCCCTACACAACCAGCCCCTACACAACCCCCTACACAACCAGCCCCTACACAACCAGCCCCGTACACAACCAACCCCCTACACAACCAGCTCCGTAAAACAACCAGCCCCGTAAACAACCAGCCCCACAAAACATTTTTGGGTTCAGTGTTGAATTCGGTCAAACGTGTTTCGTGTTCGTCACAGATTGTGCTGAAAGATCTGCCGCCTCAAGAAGAGCACCACGACATCGACACTGTGGTCACCATGAAGAGGTACGCATCCGACCCACCCACTGACCCACCCACTGACCCACCCACTGACCCACCCACTGACCATGAGCGCTGTCTGTTTGAATACGCCCCCTTTTACTTGTATGTACTTAAAAAGTCAATGCAGACGGCACATGTGACGCCGCAGACGGCGCATGTGACGCCGCAGACGGCGCATGTGACGCCGCATGCAGACGGCACATGTGATGCCGCATGCAGACGGCGCATGTGACGCCGCAGACGGCACATGTGACGCCGCAGACGGCACATGTGACGCCGTGTGTCTTTCCCTGTCTGCGCTCCAGAGACGGGTCGGTGCACGTGAGCTGTGTGGAGCAGAGCAGCGGGCGCTCCGAAGCCGTCACCATCGCCGCCGCCTCGTAACCACGACGTCCGCCTTTCCTTTTATTTCACACGAATAAACGTGAAATTTCTCTCGAATCTTTTCTCTTTTGTTACAATGTGGAAGTCGAATAACTGTGGATTTGATTTGAACTGTCGCATTTTGAGTTTTAAAAAAAAAAAGGCCGAAAAGTATAAATCTCTGTTTTATTTTCAGAGCTTAGTTTCAGTTTGGGCTAATGCAGGTTTGGGCGGAGGGGCGGCGGGGCGGAGGGGGCGGGGCGGCAGGGCGGCGGGGGCGGCGGGGGCGGCGGGGCGGGGCGGGGCGGCGGGGCGGAGGGGCGGCGGGGCGGAGGGGCGGAGGGGCGGCGGGGCGGAGGGGCGGCGGGGCGGAGGGGCGGCAGGGCGGCGGCGGGTCGGAGGGGGCGGCGGCGGGTCGGAGGGGCGGCGGCGGGTCGGAGGGCGGCGGGTCGGAGGGGTGGCGGGGCGGGGCGGAGGGGCGGCGGGGGCGGCGGCGGGTCGGAGGGGCGGGTCGGGGGGCGGCGGGTCGGAGGGTCGGAGGGGCGGCGGGGGGCGGCAGGGGCGGCGGGGCGGAGGGGCGGCGGAGGGGCGGCGGGGCGGCGGGGGCGGCGGTCGGGAGGGGTGGCGGGGCGGCGGGGCGGCGGGGCGGAGGGGCGGGGCGGTCGGCGGGGCGGGCGGGCGGGGCGGGTCGGAGGGGCGGCGGGGGTCGGAGGGGTGGCGCGGCGGGTCGGAGGGCGGCGGGGGTGGCGGGTCGGAGGGGCGGCGGGTGGCGGGTGCGGAGGGGCGGCGGCGGGGCGGCGGGGCGGCGGGTCGGAGGGGCGGCGGGTGGCGGGTCGGAGGGCGGCGGCGGGGCGGCGGGGGCGGCGGGTCGGAGGGGCGGCGGGTCGGAGGGTCGGAGGGGCGGCGGCGGGCGGAGGGCGGCGGGGGCGGTGGGTCGGAGGGGCGGCGGGGCGGAGGGGCGGCGGGTCGGAGGGGCGGCGGGGCGGCGGGGCGGCGGGGCGGAGGGGGTTGTACCTGAAAGAAAAGCGGACGTGGATGAGACGTTCCTGGCGTTTCACATCCGACCGATGACGAAGAGGAAAGTGACATTTCATCAAACAGCAGAGGGCGGAGACAAGTCTTACTACAAATGGTGGAAATGAGAAGGCGTCAGTGGAACGAGGCTTCGAACGTTTCCTGAAGCTTCGCGGTTGAAGCGGAGGATCGAGTCGTCTCTGAAGCGTCTGGTTTATGTTTCACCTTCAGGGAAATGCTCATTTGCTTTGGAAAATCCCGCTCTGACTTCCATTGATGACGTCCATGTTCGGAGTCAAATAAATGATCTCGGTGTCACAATATCAGAGAACCAGAAGGAAAAGACGCGAGTGGATTTTATCCGTGGTTTCAGAGGAACTATAACGGTTCCTGTTTGTCGACGCCCAAATGTGGTGTTTCCAGGTCATGAATGCGTCTGACATGATTCCATTAAAGAGAGGTTCAAACGCGGCGTCGAGGCTTTGCACACAAGGCAAAGACATGAGGCAAAACTGTTCCTGTGCACGCTCGCTTTGGCCACGCCCCTCACACACACACACACACACACACACACTCATTTGGGTGTGGTCAGTTGCTCGCAGCAGGTGGATTTGAAGTGAACAGACATTTTCTTTTGTTTGAAATAGTTTATTAAATGATTTATTGCAGGCTTTGTGCTGTACAGACGGTTATGGCAACCGGACCAGAACCGGACCAGAACCGAACCAAGACTATATCACAAGCAAAAGTCACGTATTACTTGGACTTTTTCTCTTTTAATGCTGCTTTACGTTTGTCGCAGTATGAAAAGACCTTTAAAGCAAATGACCTCCGCAAAAGACAATGTTTCTGATCGATCAATACGTGCGTCTGCTCGTTTTATGAACACATGAATAAATAAACCACTTCACATGAGAAAAGGCAGAGGAACAAATATACCTGTCGGACTTAAAGGCGCTGTACCCGATTGTTCCCGTCTTAAAACACGTTTAAAAGGGGTCCGAAGCGTTTCCTCTTCGCTGTAACGGTAACAAGCGACCTCGGGACGTCCCGAACGTGCCCGTCGTCGTGCCGTTCATCCACGACCATGTAATGCCCTCTGGACTGGGCGGCGCGGGCAGAAATCGGGTTCAGTCTCTTTGAGTCCAAAAACATGCGCGAGTCGAGAAAAGACAGGAAAGTGCGAAGAATTCAGGAACTTTGTGAGTTTTAAGTCCAAATTTTGGTGTTGAAACCGGAAACGTCCCCAGTCTCAGTCTCTGGTCCCAGTGTGGTCCATGAAAAGGTCTGGTTTAGTCCTGGTTCAGCTGGTCCCTCTCATCCTCTCTCCAACTTGTCAAAGACCCTCGTCTCACGTCTCTGGTCTCTGGTCTGGTCTCTGGTCTCAGGTCTGGTCTCTGGTCTCTGGTCTCTGGTCTGGTCTCTGGTCTGGTCTGGTCTGGTCTGGTCTCTGGTCTGGTCTGGTCTGGTCTGGTCTCTGGTCTGGTCTGGTCTGGTCTGGTCTCTGGTCTGGTCTCTGGTCTCTGGTCTGGTCTGGTCTCTGGTCTGGTCTCTGGTCTGGTCTCTGGTCTCTGGTCTCTGTCTGGTCTCTGGTCTGGTCTCTGGTCTCTGGTCTCTGGTCTCTCTGGTCTCTGGTCTGGTCTCTGGTCTCTGGTCTCTCTGGTCTGGTCTCTGGTCTGGTCTCTGGTCTCTCTGGTCTCTGGTCTGGTCTCTGGTCTGGTCTCTGGTCTGGTCTCTGGTCTCTGGTCTCTGGTCTGGTCTCTTGGTCTCTGGTCTGGTCTGGTCTGGTCTCTGGTCTGGTCTCTGGTCTGGTCTCTGGTCTCTGGTCTGGTCTCTGGTCTCTGGTCTCTGGTCTCTGGTCTCTGGTCTCTGGTCTCTGGTCTCTGGTCTGGTCTGGTCTCTGGTCTGGTCTCTGGTCTGGTCTGGTCTCTGGTCTGGTCTCTGGTCTCTGGTCTCTGGTCTGGTCTCTGGTCTGGTCTCAGGTCTGGTCTCTGGTCTGGTCTGGTGTCTGGTGTCTGGTCTCTGGTCTGGTCTCTGGTCTGGTCTCTGGTCTGGTCTCTGGTCTCTGGTCTCTGGTCTGGTCTGGTCTCTGGTCTGGTCTCTGGTCTGGTCTCTGGTCTCTGGTCTCTGGTCTGGTCTCTGGTCTGGTCTCTGGTCTCTGGTCTGGTCTGGTCTCAGGTCTGGTCTCAGGTCTGGTCTCTGGTCTCAGGTCTGGTCTCTGGTCTCTGGTCTCTGTCTCTGGTCTGGTCTCTGGTCTGGTCTGGTCTCTGGTCTCTGGTCTCTGGTCTCTGGTCTCTGGTCTGGTCTCTGGTCTGGTCTCTGGTCTGGTCTCTGGTCTCTGGTCTCTGGTTCTGGTCTGGTCTCTGGTCTGGTCTCTGGTCTGGTCTCTGGTCTCTGGTCTGGTCTCTGGTCTGGTCTCTTCTGGTCTGGTCTCTGGTCTGGTCTCCTGGTCTGGTCTGGTCTGGTCTGGTCTCTGGTCTGGTCTGGTGTCTGGTCTCTGGTCTCTGGTCTGGTCTCTGGTCTCTGGTCTCTGGTCTGGTCTGGTCTCTGGTCTGGTCTGGTCCTCTGGTCTGGTCTCTGGTCTCTGGTCTCTGGTCTCTGGTCTGGTCTGGTCTGGTCTCTGGTCTGGTCTGGTCTCTGGTCTGGTCTCTGGTCCTGGTCTGGTCTCTGGTCTGGTCTCTGGTCTCTGGTCTCTGGTCTCTGGTCTGGTCTCTGGTCTGGTCTCTGGTCTGGTCTCTGGTCTGGTCTCTGGTCTCTGGTCTGGTCTCTGGTCTGGTCTCTGGTCTGGTCTGGTCTGGTCTCTGGTCTCTGTCTGGTCTCTGGTCTCTGGTCTCTGGTCTGGTCTCTGGTCTGGTCTCTGGTCTGGTCTCTGGTCTGGTCTGGTCTGGTCTGGTCTCTGGTCTGGTCTCTGGTCTGGTCTGGTCTCTGGTCTGGTCTCTCTGGTCTGGTCTCTGGTCTGGTCTGGTCTCTGGTCTGGTCTCTGGTCTGGTCTCTGGTCTGGTCTCTGGTCTGGTCTGTCTCTGGTCTGGTCTCTGGTCTGGTCTCTGGTCTGGTCTCTGGTCTCTGGTCTCTGGTCTCTGGTCTCTGGTCTGGTGGTCTGGTGTCTGGTCTCTGGTCTGGTCTCTGGTCTGGTCTCTGGTCTGGTTCTCTGGTCTGGTCTGGTCTGGTCTGGTCTCTGGTCTCTGGTCTGGTCTCTGGTCTGGTCTGGTCTGGTCTGGTCTCTGGTCTCTGGTCTCTGGTCTGGTCTGGTCTGGTCTGGTCTGGTCTGGTCTCTGGTCTGGTCTCTGGTCTGGTCTCTGGTCTGGTCTGGTCTCTGGTCTGGTCTCTGGTCTGGTCTGGTCTGGTCTGGTCTGGTCTGGTCGGTCTGGTCTCTGGTCTGGTCTCTGGTCTGGTCTCTGGTCTCTGGTCTCTGGTCTCTGGTCTCTGGTCTCTGGTCTCTGGTCTCTGGTCTCTGGTCTCTCTGGTCTCTGGTCTCTGGTCTGGTCTCTGGTCTGGTCTCTGGTCTCTGGTCTGGTCTGGTCTCTCAGGTCTGGTCTCAGGTCTGGTCTCTGGTCTCAGGTCTGGTCTCTGGTCTCTGGTCTCTGGTCTGGTCTCTGGTCTGGTCTCTGGTCTGGTCTCTGGTCTGGTCTCTGGTCTGGTCTCTGGTCTCTAGCAGCCGTGCTCGGGCACACTGCGACACTTGAGGATCTTCAGGTAGTTCTGGACCTTGCTGGAGTCCCGTCGGAGGCAGTGCATCAGGTCGTAGTTCTGGAGCTGGTGCCACTCGGGGGGGGTCTCGGGCGGAGCTTGCACCTCCGGAGACGAGGGGCCGCTCACAGAGTTCCCATCATCCCCAACATCTGCATCTGGAACGAGCAGAGAGAGGAGCAAGGGAGCAAGGGAGCAAGGGAGCAAGGGAGCAAGGGAACAAGGGAACAAGGGAACAAGGGAACAAGGGAACAAAACAAGGGAGCAAGGAACAAGGGAACAAGGGAGCAAGGGAGCAAGGGAACAAGGGAGCAAGGGAGCAAGGGAGCAAGGGAGCAAGGGAGCAAGGGAGCAAGGGAGCAGAGAACAACAAGGGAGCAAGAGGAGCAAGGGAGCAAGGGGGAGCAAGGGAGCAAGGGAGCAAGGGAGCAAGGGAGCAAGGGGGAACAAGGGAGCAAGGGAACAAGGGAGCAAGGGAACAAGGGAGCAAGGGGAGGGAGCAAGGGAGCAAGGGAGCAGGGGAGCAAGGGAGCAAGGGAGCAAGGGAGAAGAGGAGCAAGGGAGCAAGGGAGCAGAGGAGCAAGGGAGCAGAGGAGCAAGGGAGCAGAGGAGCAAGGGAGTAAGGGAGTAAGGGAGCAAGGGAACAAGGGAGCAAGGGAGCAAGGGAGCAGAGGAGCAAGGGAGCAAGGGAGCAGGGGAGCAAGGGAGCAAGGGAGCAAGGGAGAAAGAGGAGCAAGGGAGCAAGGAGCAGAGGAGCAGAGGAGCAGGGAGGAGCAAGGGAGCAGAGGAGCAAGGGAGTAAGGGAGTAAGGGAGCAAGGGAACAAGGGAGCAAGGGAGCAAGGGAGCAGAGGAGCAAGGGAGTAAGGGAGTAAGGGAGCAAGTGAGCAAGGGAACAAGGGAGCAGAGGAGAAGGAACAGATAAATGTCGATGACGTCAGCAGAAAGCGAGGCCCCGCTCCTCCGCTCACAGTCGTGCCCGTTGGATCGCCGTACCTTCTGCGCCACCTTCTGGACGCCAGCGCGCAGCTCGTGCACCATGCGGCCCACCTGCACCACTCTGTCCGAGCTCCGGTGGAGGTCGTTCTGGGGCCTCAGACGCTGCTGGAGGTGCCACAGAGGGTCCCTCCAGGCCACCAGCAGCTTCAGGATCACCTCGGTCAGATCCTCCCTCTGGACAACAACAATACATTTGATTTAAAAGCGCCTTTCAGAACACCCAAGGACATTGTACAAGAGACTGAGTCATGTGGTGTTGGAGTGACTGAGTTGTGTGGTGTTGGAGTGACTGAGTTATGTGGTGTTGGAGTGACTGAGTTATGTGGTGTTGGAGTGACTGTGTTATGTGGTGTAGGAGTGAGTGAGTTATGTGTGTTGGAGTGACTGAGTTATGTGGTGTTGGAGTGACTGAGTTATGTGGTGTTGGAGTGACTGAGTTATGTGGTGTTGGAGTGTGTGTTGGAGTGACTGAGTTATGTGGTGTTGGAGTGACTGAGTTATGTGGTGTTGGACTGTGACTGAGTTATGTGGTGTTGGAGTGACTGAGTTATGTGGTGTTGGAGTGACTGAGTTATGTGGTGTTGGAGTGACTGAGTTATGTGGTGTTGGAGTGACTGAGTTATGTGGTGTTGGAGTGACTGAACAGGTGAGTTTTGAGTCTGGATTTGAAAAGTGGAAGGGTGTCTGTTGTTACAAACACACGTTTAATTGGTCAGTTACACAGTCATGTGGCAGAGGGGGTCTGTGTCCCGTAGGTGGCGCTTTAGCGTATAAAAGCCTCTCTTATGGTATGTGCAGGCGCGTCTAGCGTGTTCAGGCATGTTTAGCGTGTTTAGGCATGTTTAGGTGTGTTAAACGCGTTCCAGCGTGATTAGGCGTTTTTAGCGTGTCCAGGAGCATTCAGGCGTGTTCAGGCATGTTTAGCATATTCAGGCGTGTTTAGCGTGTTCAGGCGTGTTTAGCGTGTTTAGGCGTGTTAAGCGTGTTTGTTTATGCATGTTTAGGTGTGTTTAGCGTGTTCAGGTGTGTTCAGGTATGTTTAGCTTGTTTAGGCGTGTTAAGCATGTTTCGTGTGTTCAGGCATGTTTTAGCGTGTTCAGGCGTGTTTAGGTGTGTTTAGGCATGTTTAGGCGTGTTTAGGCGTGTTCAGGCACGTTTAGCGTGTTTAGGCATGTTTAGCGTGTACAGGCGTGTTCAGGCATGTTTAGCGTGTTTAGGCATGTTTAGGCGTGTTTAGGCATGTTTAGCGTGTTTAGGCATGTTTAGCGTGTAACGGCGTGTTCAGGCATGTTTAGCGTGTTCAGGCGTGTTCAGGCACGTTTAGCGTGTTTAGGCATGTTTAGCGTGTACAGGCGTTGTTCAGGCATGTTTAGCGTGTTTAGGCATGTTTAGCGTGTTTAGGCATGTTTAGCGTGTTTAGGCATGTTTAGCGTGTAACGGCGTGTTCAGGCATGTTTAGCGTGTTCAGGCGTGTTTAGGTGTGTTTAGCGTGTTCAGGCATGTTTAGCGTGTTTAGGCTCCTCACCGTCATGCGCTGGGCGTTCTCCTTGTCGTTGGGCGTGAGGATGGACGAGGTGTGACAGGTCCGGCCCACTCGACCGATGTGGTTTCTGTTTGGGACAAACTGCTGCTCCTGAAACAGAAAGACCCCCACAATGAGGACCCAAGGGGCTCTAAACCAGGTCTAAACCAGGACTAAACCAGGTCTAAACCAGGACTAAACCAGGTCTAGACCAGGACTAAACCAGGTCTAAACCAGGACTAAACCAGAAAACCAGAACTAAACCAGGATTAAACCAGGACTAAACCAGAACTAAACCAGGACTAAACCAGGACTAAACCAGGTCTAAACCAGGTCTAAACCAGGATTAAACCAGGTCTAAGGCAGAATCTGGGTTGGACTCACAAAGTCCTGGTGCAGGTCGGTGGAGATCCCGTGCATTCGAGCCGAGTGTTGAATGACGCGGTCGAACAGATTTGCCAAAGACACGATGGGACATCCAGGGGCCCCATGGGGCCCGGAGCAGAGGGGCGAGGGAGCCACAGGGGGCGCCAACGAGCACAGCAGGATCCACACAGCGCTCACTGCAACAACACAAGAGGTTTTAACCAGGATTAAACCAGGATTAAACCAGGACTAAACCAGAACTAAACCGGTTCTAAACCAGTTCTTGACCGGGTCTGGACCGGGTTTACAGGACAGGACTGCCACAGGGCAGAAGTGTGCCTGAGGTGACACTGGGTGAATTCACGAGAGCCACAAAATGGGCAAAATGAGAAAAAAAACGTGTAAAACATTTGAAGCTTTGGAAATGTGACGATGTCCCACATCAGGGTTCTCTTGTCCTCAGGTTCGTCCCACATCAGGGTTCTCTTTCGTCCCACATCAGGGTTCTCTTGTCCTCAGGTTCGTCCCACATCAGGGTTCTCTTGTCCTCAGGTTCGTCCCACATCAGGGTTCTCTGTGCTTCTCAAGGTTCGTCCCCACATCAGGGTTTTCCTGTGTCCTCAGGTTCGTCCCACATCAGGGTTCTCTTGTCCTCAGGTTCGTCCCACATCAGGGTTCTCTTGTTCTCAGGTTCGCCCACATCAGGGTTCTCCTGTCCTCAGGTTCGTCCCACATCAGGGTTCTCGTTGTGTCCTCAGGTTCGCCCCACATCAGGTTCTCTTGTCCTCAGGTTCGTCCCACATCAGGGTTCTCTTGTCCTCAGGTTCAGTTCTCTGTCCCAGGTTCGTCCATCAGGGTTCTCTTGTTCAGGTTCGTCCCACATCAGGTTCTCTTGTCCCACATCAGGGTCTCTTGTCCTCAGGGTTCTCTTGTCCTCAGGTTCTCTTGTCCTCAGGTTCGTCCCACATCAGGGTTCAGGTCTTGTCCTCAGGTTTCGTCCCACATCAGGGTTCTCTTGTCCTTCAGGTTCGTCCCACATCAGGGTTCTCTTGTCCTCAGGTCGTCCCACATCCAGGGTTCTCTTGTCCTCAGGTTCGTCCCACATCAGGTTCTCTTGTCCTCAGGTTCGTCCCATCAGGGTTCTCTTGTCCTCAGGTTCGTCCCACATCAGGGTTCTCTTGTCCTCAGGTTCGTCCCACATCAGGGTTCTTCTTGTCCTCAGTTCGTCCCACATCAGGGTTCTCTCTCGTCCTCAGGTTCGTCCCACATCAGGGTTCTCTTGTCCTCAGGTTGTCCACATCAGGTTCTCTTGTCCTCAGGTCTCCCACATCAGGGTCCACAAGGGTTCTCTTGTCCTCTACACCGTTCGTCCCACATCAAGGTCTTCTTATCCTCAGTTCGACCCAGCATCAGGGTTTCTCTGTCCTCAGGTTCCCCCACATCAGGGTTCTCTGTCCTTCAGGTTCGTCCCCACATCAGGGTTCTCTTGTCCTCAGGCGTCCACATCAGGGTTCTCTTGTTCTCAGTTCGCCCCACATCAGGGTTCTCATTGTCCTCAGGTTCGTCTCCACATCAGGGTTCTGTCCTCAGGTTTGTCAGCCTTCGTCCACATCAGGGTTCTCTTGTCCTCAGGTTCGTCCCCACCAAATCAGGTTCCTTCTTTTCTCAGGTTCGTCCCACATCAGGGTTCTCTGTCCTCAGGTTCGTCCCACATCGGTTCTCTTGTCCTCAGTTTTGTCCCACATCAGGGGTTCTCTTGTCCTCAGTTGTTGTCCCACATCATGGTTCTCTTGTCCTCAGGTTTGCCCACATCAGGGTTCTCTTGTCCTCAGGTTCGTCCCACATCAGGGTTCTCTTGTCCTCAGGTTCGTCCCACATCAGGGTTCTCTTGTCCTCAGGTTCGTCTCACATCAGGGTTCTCTTGTCCTCAGGTTCGTCCCACATCAGGGTTCTCTTGTCCTCAGGTTCGTCTCACATCAGGGTTCTCTTGTCCTCAGGTTTGTCCCACATCAGGGTTCTCTTGTCCTCCAAAAACGCTGTGTTTTATTACAATCCAACTCATATTCACTGAGAAATTAGTCTAATTAGTCGTGTGGCGCCGTGGACTGCGGGGGCGCCGTGAGACCCCCGGTTCAAAAGACAATCGGCGCATCACTACCCTGTACTATACTGACGGGTTTATTCAGGAGCGCTCTAAAGCCCGAAATCACGCTAATCATTTTGTGAATTTTGAACGGCTTTCATAATATCTTTATTTGGTGAAGAGCATTTTTGAAATGATTTCCTGAGTTCAGGTCATGAATCTCACTCCGTGTCGTTTTAATTACCTTCAACATTTGAGGATCCTTGTTTTTTTTCTGCCTTTGTTTCTTTGTGGCCGCGGCGACAGCAATGGCGCTGCCCCTCCAAACGGCCTTAGCTGCAGCCCAGAGAATGTGTGGAGAAACTTCACGTTGTGGTTTTCCTCTTCAAACGTCTCAATGTCCTTTGTCTTCATTTGTACAAACTGTGGCTCATCGAGTCGACGAGCGTTAAGTCTCCAAAGTGTGTAATCATCAGAAAGTACTCTATTCTAGTATAGAAGTATATTCTCGTGGAAATGTGTACACTGGGGACATAAGGATTCTTCTCTCTTCAGATATCGATCAACCCTGGTTTCTTCTCCTTCGATGTTTTCTCTGCTCGATGCTAATGATCTGACCCTTCTCAATCTTCTCCATGACCACGGGATTTGTCTTTCCACATGGTCGTTTCAGAAATGAGAAGCCGCTCACTGCAGCAGTTCTCCAGCAGGAGGAGGAGAGGAGATGAACGCACCAAAAACGCACCAAAAACGGTTTCACCACAAACCGAACAAACACTTGGCGAAAGTGGAGCTGGAGCTGCTAACGTTGTTCACCCAAAAACTAACTTGACATGATCATTGGCGACCTTGGACGAGCAGCGCCGAGTTCTGATCCTTAAGTACGACAGTCAAAGCAGACCGAATGATTCGTTCACAAACACGCTTTGAAAGGCAACGTGAAGGTCCAGTGAAGGTCCAGTGAAGGTCCAGTGAAGGTCTAGTGAAGGTCTAATGAAGGTCTAATAAAGGTCCAGTGAAGGTCAAGTGAAGGTCTAGTGAAGGTCCAGTGAAGGTCAAGTGAAGGTCTAATAAAGGTCTAATGGAGGTCTAGTGAAGGTCCAGTGAAGGTCTAATAAAGGTCTAGTGAAGGTCCAGTGAAGGTCTAATAAAGGTCCAGTGAAGGTCCAGTGAAGGTCCAGTGAAGGTCTAGTGAAGGTCTAGTGAAGGTCCAGTGAAGGTCCAGTGAAGGTCTAGTGAAGGTCTAGTGAAGGTCTAGTGAAGGTCTAGTGAAGGTCTAGTGAAGGTCTAGTGAAGGTCCAGTTCTGCTACGTTTTTATGTCGAGTTTTGCAGACGAGGCGGTTGAACATGGATCTTAAGTTGACAAACAAAAGGCCTATTTAATTCAAAAAGAAAGTTCTCAGAGATTTCGCTGCCTTTTCTCACTCATCGAAACGAGCGCGATCAAAGCCTCAAACTGGACAAAAAGAGTGAGAAAATAAGAGTTTTCGTTCTCTCTTCGGTGCAAAAATAATTGCATTTTACATTATAATATCAAACACGTCGTCACCTAAAAGTATTCTACGTAGTCGGATTACTGTGCAGTATTCAGACTACTGAGCGAGGACCGGGCTCAAACCCAGTGCTTTGGTTTAGGGTTGGTTTTTTTTGAGTTGGAGTTCCAGTTTCAGACTTTGCGTTTCGGGGACTTGAACCTAATCTCCACTTGTCCCTTTGATTCTTTTGTGTTTCCTTTTTATGATGTGAAAACTTTAGCTTCCAAATATATCATCTTTTCTTTGGTTTTACTCGTGGAACTCACAAACGCTCTGACAAACATGTTTTAGTGGACAAAATGTAAAAACTGAAGCAGGTTCTGGTCCGTCACGAGAGCGTCGCTCGTGACGACGCCACCGGAGGATTTCAAGGGCAAACGAGTCGGAAACATTTCAGCTCCGTTTGGAAAAGGAGATTTCACTGCGCGGTTCTGAAATATAACGATAATGATAATGATAATAATAATAATAATAATGATAATAATAATAATAATAATAATAATAATAATAATAATGATAATAATACAAATAATAATGATAATAATAATAATAATAATGATAATAATAATAATAATAATAATAATGATAATAGAAATAAAGATAATAAAAAGAATAATCAGAATAATCATAAAAATAATAACAATAATCATAATCATAATAATAGATGTGAAATAAGAAGCAACAAGGGAAAAACAGATTTATCATTTACTTCAGCTTTAGAATTTGATCCAAATCGAATATCTGACAAAAATAGATTCACCTTTCTTTTTCTTTCTCTTTCTCTGTTCTTTCCTGAAACACGTTGTTTGAGCCGTTCTTTGACAGCGAGAAACAGAGGAAATGTGACCGCGTCCGTTTGACCTGGTTCAAGGCAAATATCACCGTCCTTATTGGACAAAGTAAAAACCCAACGTTATAAATATGACATTGACAGAGATTTAAATAAGGATTTTATGGAGTCCGGCTTTAGACCTGGTTTAGTCCAGCTTTAGACCTGGTTTAGACTCCTACATTAAATAAAAGCTTAAAATAAAGCATTACTATTTAAACACTTTTAACAAATGAAGATGGAATTATATATAATACACATTATATATATATATATATATATATATATATATATATATATATATATATATATACAGTATATTTCTATTATTATTATGATCACATTAATAATAATAAAACTAATAAAACTAATAATTCATTTCCACGGCAGCAGTAATATTTGTAGAAGAAAAGATTTATCAGTGGTAGTATTAGTAAAAGTAGCATTAATCACAGTAGTAGTAGTAGTAGTGGTAGTAGTAGTAGTAGTAGTAGTAGTAGTAGTAGTAGCAGTACTAGTACCTGAAGTGCTGGAGGCGGCCATGGTCCAGGTCTGGAGTGAGTCTCAGTCTGGACCTGGTCCTGGGTTTTTGTAGACCAGGATCCTCCTCCCACTGTCCACTTCACTACCACTCACCACGACGACGAGATGAACGGACAAGGAGAGAGGAGGAGGAGGAGGAGGAGGGAGGAGAGAGAGGAGAGAGGAGAGGAGGAGGAGGGGAGAGGAGAAGGAGGAGGAGAGGAGGAGGAGGAGAGAGGAGGAGGAGAGGAGGAGGAGGAGGAGAGGAGGAGGAGGAGGAGAGGAGGAGAGGAGGAGGAGAGAGGAGAGGAGAGAGGAGGAGAGAGGAGAGAGGAGGAGGAGAGGAGGAGGAGGAGAGGAGGAGGAGGAGTGGAGAAGGAGGAGAGAGAGAAGGAGGAGGAGGAGGAGTAGAGGAGGAGGAGGAGAGGAGGAGGAGAGGAGGAAGGAGGAGAGGAGGAGGTGGGGAAGGAGGAGAGAAGGAAGGAGGAGGAGAGGAAAGAGGAGAGGAGGAGGAGGAGAGGAGGAGAGAGGAGGAAAGAGGAGAAGAGGAGGAGGAGAGGAGGAGAGGAAAGAGGAGAAGAGGAGGAGGAAGGAGGAGGAAGGAGAGAGGAGAGGAGGAGAGGAAGGAGGAGGAGGGAGAGGAAAGAAGAGGGGAGGAGAGAGGGGAGGAGGAGAGGAGGAGAGGAGGGAGGAGAGGAGGAGAAGAGGAGAGGAGGAGGAGAGGGGGAGGAGAGGGGAGGAGGAGGAGGGAGGAGGAGGAAGGAGGAGAGGAGGAGGAGGAAGGAGGAGGAGAGGAAAGAGGAGAGGGGGAGAGTAGGGGAAAGAGGAGGAGAGGAAGAAGGAGGAGGACAAGGAGAGGCGAGTAGGGGGTGAGGAAGAGGAGAGGAGGAGAGAAGGAGACGAGAAGAGGAGGTGAGGAAGGAGAAGAGGAGGCAAGGAAAGAAAAAAGAAAGAAGAGGAAGGAAAAGGCGTAACCATGGAGACGAGGCAGGCTGTACAGTGTAACTTCTTTGTGAAGGGTCCACAAACCTGCCCGTCTCCACGGATATGACAGGTCTCCGTAATGTCCCACGGCATTAACACGTTTCTATCTCGAGCGGGCGTCGCCACCGGACCAGGTCACAGGTCAGCTCTGTGGAGAGGCCGTTTCTGCTTCATGAAAGAGAATGTTCCGGAAGGAACTGACGGAACCTCAGCTGTTCCTTCAGAACCGCGTGTTGTTCCGTCAGAACCTCGCGCTGTTCCTTCAGAACCGCGTGTTGTTCCGTCAGAACTCGCGCTGTTCCGTCAGAACTCGCTCTGTTCCGTAAGAACCTCGCGCTGTTCCGTAAGAACCTCGCGCTGTTCCGTCAGAACCTCACGTTGTTCCGTCAGAACTGCGTGTTTGTTCCGTCAGAACCTCGCATAGTTCCCCAGAACCTCGCGCTGTTCCGTCAGAACCTCGCGCTGTTCCGTCAGAACCGCGTGTTGTTCCGTCAGAACCTCGCGCTGTTCCGTCAGAAACCTCGCGCTGTTCCGTCAGAACCGCGTGTTGTTCCGTCAGCACCTCGCTCTGTTCCGTAAGAACCTCGCGCTGTTCCATCAGAACCTCACGTTGTTCCGTCAGAACCGCGTGTTGTTCCGTCAGAACCTCGCGCTGTTCCGTCAGAACCTCGCGCTTTCCGTCAGAACCTCGCGTTGTTCCGTCAGAACCTCGCTCTGTTCCGTAAGAAACCTCGCGCTGTTCCATCAGAACCTCACGTTGTTCCGTCAGAACCGCGTGTTGTTCCGTCAGAACCTCACGTTGTTCCGTCAGAACTGCGTGTTGTTCCGTCAGAACCTCGCATAGTTCCCTCAGAACCTCGAGTTGTTCCGTCAGAACCTCGCGCTGTTCCGTCAGAACCGCGTGTTGTTCCGTCAGAACCTCGCGCTGTTCCGTCAGAACCGCCGTGTTGTTCCGTCAGAACTCGCTCTGTTCCGTAAGAACCTCGCGCTGTTCCATCAGAACCTCACGTTGTTCCGTCAAGAACCGCGTGTTGTTCCGTCAGAACCTCGCGCTGTTCCGTCAGAACCTCGCGTTGTTCCGTCAGAACCTCGCTCTGTTCCGTAAGAACCTCGCGCTGTTCCATCAGAACCTCACGTTGTTCCGTCAGAACCGCGTGTTGTTCCGTCAGAACCTCGCATAGTTCCCTCAGAACCTCGAATTGTTCCGTCAGAACCTCGCGCTGTTCCGTCAGAACCTCGCTCTGTTCTGTCAGAACTGGGTGTTGTTCCTTCAGAACCTCACATTGTTCCGTCAGAACCTTGCGCTGTTCCGTCAGAACCTCGCGCTGTTCCGTCAGAACCGCGTGTTGTTCCGTCAGAACCGCGTGTTGTTCCGTCAGAACCTCGCGCTGTTCCGTCAGAACCTCGCGTTGTTCGGTCAGAACCTCGCTCTGTTCCGTAAGAACCTCGCGCTGTTCCGTCAGAACCTCACGTTGTTCCGTCAGAACTGCGTGTTGTTCCGTCAGAACCTCGCATAGTTCCCTCAGAACCTCGCGCTGTTCCGTCAGAACCTCGCGCTGTTCCGTCAGAACCGCGTGTTGTTCCGTCAGAACCTCGCGCTGTTCCGTCAGAACCTCGCGCTGTTCCGTCAGAACCGCGTGTTGTTCCGTCAGCACCTCGCTCTGTTCCGTAAGAACCTCGCCGCTGTTCCATCAGAACCTCACGTTGTTCCGTCAGAACCGCGTGTTGTTCCGTCAGAACCTCGCGCTGTTCCGTCAGAACCTCGCGCTGTTCCGTCAGAAACCTCGCGTTGTTCCGTCAGAACCTCGCTCTGTTCCGTAAGAACCTCGCGCTGTTCCATCAGAACCTCACGTTGTTCCGTCAGAACCGCGTGTTGTTCCGTCAGAACCTCACGTTGTTCCGTCAGAACTGCGTGTTGTTCCGTCAGAACCTCGCATTCCCTCAGAACCTCGAGTTGTTCCGTCAGAACCTCGCGCTGTTCCGTCAGAACCTCGCGCTGTTCCGTCAGAACCGCGTGTTGTTCCGTCAGAACCTCGCGCTGTTCCGTCAGAACCTCGCGCTGTTCCGTCAGAAACCGCGTGTTGTTCCGTCAGAACCTCGCTCTGTTCCGTAAGAACCTCGCGCTGTTCCATCAGAACCTCACGTTGTTCCGTCAGAACCGCGTGTTGTTCCGTCAGAACCTCGCGCTGTTCCGTCAGAACCTCGCGTTGTTCCGTCAGAACCTCGCTCTGTTCCGTAAGAACCTCGCGCTGTTCCATCAGAAACCTCACGTTGTTCCGTCAGAACCGCGTGTTGTTCCGTCAGAACCTCGCATAGTTCCCTCAGAACCTCGAATTGTTCCGTCAGAACCTCGCGCTGTTCCGTCAGAACCTCGCTCTGTTCTGTCAGAACTGGGTGTTGTTCCTTCAGAAACCTCACGTTGTTCCGTCAGAACCTTGCGCTGTTCCGTCAGAACCTCGCGCTGTTCCGTCAGAACCGCCTGTTCCGTCAGAACCGCCGTGTTGTTCCGCAGACCTCGCGCTGTTCCGTCAGAACCTCGCGCTGTTCCGTCAGAACCGCGTGTTGTTCCGTCAGAACCTCGCTCTATTCCGTCAGAACCTCGCGCTGTTCCGTAGAACCGCGTGTTGTTCCGTCAGAACCTCGCGCTGTTCCGTCAGAACCTCGCGCTATTCCGTCAGAACCGCGTTGTTGTCCGTCAGAACCTCGCGCTGTTCCGTCAGAACCTCACGTTGTTCCGTCAAACCTCGCTCTGTTCCGTAAGAACCCGCGCCTGTCAGAACCTCACGTTGTTCCGTCAGAACCGCGTGTTGTTCGTCAGAACCTCGCATAGTTCCCTCAGAACCTCG
>BJKM01001045.1:25000-48296 GCA_015082035.1 Chaenogobius annularis | reverse complement strand
AGACCACGCTTGCTTCCTTCAGAAACCCCGCTTCTGTTCCGGTCAGAACCGCGCTGCTGTTCCTGGTCCAGAACCGCGTGTTGTTCCGTTCAGAATCGTCGGCCCCTTTACCAATCAGAACCTCTGCGCTTGTTCCCATCGAAACCTCCCGTTGCTTCCCGTCAGAACCTTGCTCTGTTCCGTCAGAACCTCGCGTTGTTCCTGTCCAGAACTCTCGCCGTTGTTCCGTCTGCAGAATCCCGCGTATTTTCCGTCAGAACCTCGCACATCTGTTCCGTGCAGAACCTCGCTCTATTCCGTCAGAGACGCTGCGCTTGTTCCGTCGAGAACTCGCGTTGTTCCGTCAGAACCGTTGCGTTGTTCTCGTTCAGAACCCGCGTTGTTCCGTCAAACTCGCTGTCCGTCAGAACCTTTACATAAACCTCAACTTACAGATCAGATGTTACTGTCCAGACAGGTTTCTCTTACTCGAGTAGTCGTTTCACCAAATACTTTTTTTTACTCGCGTTATTCTGAAGTAATTCGTACTCTACTTGTGGTACCATGTCTGGCTCTCTCTACCTCGGATCAAGGTTGACCTCGCGCTATACCAACTGTGGGTCACAAAACCAAGGAAGGTGTCGAATCGCGTCGTGCTCTCTCTTTAACGACAGAGTCTGAGTCACGGGTCAAACGCGCCCGGAAGCGGCTCTGAACCGACGACATCACCAACATTTAAAAGCCGGGAAACAGAGCAGCGGAGAGGAGGAGGAGGAGGGAGGAGGGAGGGAGGGAGGCGGGAGGCGGGGAGGAGGAGGGACGGCGGGAGGTAGGGAGGAGGGAGGAGGCAGACCTGAGGAGGAGGAGGGAGGACCGAGAGGGAGGCGGGAGGAGGGAGGAGGAGCGGGAGGAGGGAGGGAGGAGGACGAGGAGGAGGAGGGAGGACGAGGAGGGAGAGGGGAAGGGAGCGGGAGGAGGGAGGAGGAGTGAGGGGAGGAGGAGGACGGAGGACGGAGGAGGAGGAGGTGGAGGAGGGAGGAGGGAGGAGGGAGGACGGAGGAGGGAGGAGGAGCGTTAGGGAGGAGGAGGCGTGAGGAGGGATCGGGAGGAGGAGGAGGGAAGAGGGATGGCGGGTAGGGGGAGGCCATTCTTCTTCTGGAGCAGATCCGCGGAGCGACGTCGACCGCACGTGCACCGTCGAACTCTGACCGCGGGGGCAGAACGCCCGAGGGTCTGCTCTTTACCTCGCCCTTCTGCTGTCACCGGTCACCAACCGACTGGCGGGTTTCTGACCGCTGTGTGAAACTCTTTCTTTGCCTGAATTCCATCGAAATGATGTTGAAGAGCTCCTGCACCATGTAACTTAAATGTGCAGAGGCGCCGTTACTCCAGGAGATGAAACCGGTAGTCAACGGCAACGAGCGTGCAAATTTAGCCGTCGGAGTTTACCTTTGGGATAAAACAAAGTGTGTTTACTTTGGTAAGTGTATATGCTCCACCAGGGGGCGACCTCACTTCTATACTGAAGTTGTGGATCTGATGCAAACCACTCTGAGGGAACCCTGTGGAGGGAGGACTGAGAACTGACATTGAGTGTACGAGTCACACAAAGTTCTTGGTGACACTATAATATAATACATTTAGTAAATGAATACATGATGTCTGAGAGGATGAATCCTAATGTCCAGACTCTCGCACATTTCCATTCCAACCGGTTGTTTATGAGTGGAATAAAAACTCTCTCTAGATTGTTGTGACGAGGAAAAAACCTCGAATCTGGTTTAAAACGCTACAATTCTCGAAAAAGAAAGGGAGCGGGCTTTATTTCAAGCTCGCAATCAGAGCGTTGCTGTCGTGACCCAGAATATGAAGCTCAATGGAAACAACCTAGAGATAATGTTGTGCCGGGTTCCTGTGCAGGCCTCACTGGCACATGCAGCGACCGCTTGGGTCATGAGGAGGAAGTTGAAGAATCCCTGGGTCAAATCTGTGCTTACGACATGGAAGGAGCTGATCACAACATACAACTCAACAAAGAGGTTCAGATCTTAAACTGGTCGGCTTCTGACCAAGGTTTTGGACCAAACAGAACTGACCTGAGACTCAAGGTCTGGATTACAAAAGGTCTAAAGGTTGTAGTCATCTGGACTCTGTTTTTAGAAAAACCAAACGTTTCGACTCTCATCCAAGAGTCATTCTCAATCTGTGTAACAAGTCTGAGAACTCACGTTTTTAACCTACTCTGTGTAAGCCCCGCCCACAGGGCGGGACCTCCTGATAAAGGGAGGTTTTGGTTTAACTTTCGCTGACTTTCGCTCAATATAGTGTACAATAGGATGTAAATTGGCCCATCTCAGGTAGTTACAAGTGAAACCAACTTTAGAACCTTGTACTTGGGCCTGGACTGGACTGAGATAGGGACAGACATCAGGCAAATGGAGGAAATGACATTCAGACTTCCTTTGGAAACGGACAAATTTAGTAAACTTTGGACCAAATTGGACTTTTATTTTATTTCAAACGTGCCGTGATTTTTCTGTTGAATGTCTGTCTGTATTCTTATGCTCTCGTATGCTCCGGTTCATTCTCATGCTTCTTCATTGAAAAGAGCCGTGTGAAGCTGACAGAAAAGCTGAGCGCCAAAGCGTGCATTTCCAGGAGGTCGGACAGAGAGAGATGACCTCAGGCGCGTAACGGAGAGAGATGACCTCAGGTGTGAGACGGAGAGAGATGACCTCAGGTGTGTGATGGAGAGAGATGACCTTAGGCGTGTGACGGAGAGAGATGACCTCAGGTGTGAGACGGAGAGAGATGACCTCAGGTGTGTGATGGAGAGAGATGACCTTAGGCGCGTGACGGAGAGAGATGACCTCAGGCGCGTGACGGAGAGAGATGACCTCAGGCGCGTGATGGAGAGAGATGACCTTAGGCGCGTGACGGAGAGAGATGACCTCAGGCGCGTGACGGAGAGAGATGACCTCAGGCGCGTGGCGTGACGGAGAGAGTGACTCAGGACGCGTGACCGGAGAGAGATGACTCCAGGCGTGTGAAGGAGAGAGATGACCTCAAGGCGCGTGACGGAGAGAGATGACCTCAGGCGTTGAGACGGAGAGAGATGACCTCAGCGGCGTGACGGAGAGAGATGACCTCAGGCGTGTGACGGAGAGAGATGACGTCAGGCGTGTGATGGAGAGAGATGACTCAGGCGCGTTGACGGAGAGAGATGACCTCAGGCGTGAGACGGAGAGAGATGACCTCAGGCGTGTGACGGAGAGAGATGACCTCAGGCGTGTGATGGAGAGAGATGACCTCAGGCGCGGGAGGGAGAGATGACCTCAGGCGTGAGACGGAGAGAGATGACCTCAGGCGCGTGACGGAGAGAGATGACCTCAGGCGTGTGGGGAGAGAGATGCCTCAGCGTGTGATGGAGGAGATGACCTCAGGCGCGTGACGGAGAGAGATGACTCTAGGCGTGAGAGGGACAGAGATGACCTCAGGGGTATGACGGAGAGAGATGACCTCAGGGGTTGAGGGCAGAGATGACTCAAGGTGTGAGACGGACAGAGATGACCTCAGCATGAGACGGACAGAGATGACCTCAGGTGTGTGAGGACAGAGATGACTCAGGTGTGTGACGGACAGAGATGACCACAGGCGTCATTCAAAATTAAATTGCTCCAAGAGGCGGCCGATGACGGATGCCCTGGCTTGCTTGGGCGAAAACCTGGCTGACCAACTTAACACTTCTACTCCAGGTTTGATGTGACCACCCCTCCACGGTGGCCACCCGCCAACCCAAACCTGGTCATACCAGCACTCCCACCCTCTGTTTCAGGAACAGGATGTTCACAGGCTATTTCGGAAATCCACCCCGAAAAGCTGCTGGACCAGACGGCGTCTCTGCGCTACTTAAGACATTGCGCAGGAAGCAGAGCCCGTCTTCACAGACATTTTTACACCTCCCTGGGGTATAGCCACGTCCCAGTTCTGCTTCAAGTCTGCTGGACCCCCTGCTGGACCCCTGCTGGACCCCCTGCAGTTGGCCTACAGAGCAACAGTCTGTAGACGAACATCAACCTGGCTCTCAACTTCATCCTGCAGCATCTGGACTCCCCGGGAACCTACGCAGGATCTGTTTGTGGACTTCAGCTCTTCACTACAACCATTCCTGCCCTGCTCTGTCCAGGACAAGCTCTCCCAGCTCAACGTGCCTGATCCACTGCAGGTGGATCACTGATTCCATGACGGATCGGAGCATGCGTGGCGGCTGGGAAGAATGTCTCAGACACTCGGACTATCAGCACAGGAGCTCCTCTCAGGGCTGTGTACTTTCCCCTCTGCTCTTCTCCCTGTACACAAACTGCTGCAATCCCCCACACCTCCGTAAAACTCATCAGTTTGGGACGGACACCACCCTCATCGGGCTCCATCTCAGACGGGGATGAGTCCGTCTACAGGAGGGAGGTGGTCCGGCTGGTGTCCTGGTGAGCGGTAACAACCTGGAGTTCAACGCCCAGAAGACAGTGGAGATGATCGTGGAACTTCAGGAAAGCCAAGCCCCCAGCCCCTCATCATGACAGACTCCCCCATCACCACCGTGGACTCCTTCGCTTCTGGGCACCACCATCACCAGGACCTCAAGTGGAGCCACCTCCATCAGCTCCCTCATCAAGGAGGCCCAGCAGAGGAGTTATTCCTGCGGCAGCTGAGGAAAGCCAAGCTGCCAGCGCAGATGATGGTGCAGTTCTACACGGCCATCAGAGCGCCCTCTGCTGGAGCCACAGCCAGGGACAGAGACTACACGCCCTCTGCTGGACGCAACGCCAGGGACAGAGACTAAGCGCCCTCTGCTGAGAGGTGATGGCTGCAGATTCCATCTCTGCAGGACCTGTACGCTCTCCAGGGCCTGGACGAGCAGGTGGGATCACAGCTGACCCTTCTCCCTGGAATGGCTACTTACCTCCCTCGAGACCCACTCCCCCTCAGGCAGCCACTCCCCTCAGGCAGGAGGCTACGGTCCATCCGGACCAGAACCTCCCGCCACAAGAATAGTTTCTTTCCCTCTGCTGTTGGACTCATGAACACTTCTTAAACTCCTCCCACTTTTAACAACAATCAATCACTTTCTGCACTACAACTGTAAATGTAATTGTAACTCTCGTGTACATAGAAATGCCTTTTTTATTTCATACTATAGTCATTTTAAATAGTCTCTTAATGCCATTTGGATTTCTTATATGTTGTTTTTATTATTACTCAGTGTTTGTGTTGCACCTTTAACGCCGAGACAAGTTCCTGTTTGTGAAGTTTGTTCATTGACAATGGAAATAAACCTTTTCTGATTCTGATTCTGTGTGACGGAACGCGGGCGTCCTACTTCATCCTCCTGGCATTTCATTCAGTGGAACCATCAGAACCCTGGCACGAGGGCAGAGCTGCAGGCTTTGGTTCACGTGACGCACGGCGGTCTGCGCGGCCCACAGTGGTCATTTCACTGTCAAAAGGATTTTGAATTTGAACATTATTTGTATGTTGTTGGCCTTTAAACCTGCTCTTGTACTGCAGACACAGGAAGAACATGCAAACTCCACAGAAAGGCCCCGCGCCGCCCGGGAGTCGATCCCAGGCCGTTACAGGACCGCCCTATTATGTTTAAATTGTATTTCTATTGGTTTAGCCACTACTGCCAGTATGAGCTACGCCACAGCCACATGTAGGACAAAGTACTTTACATACTCGTATACTACATACTTATACTCACTCCAGGAGACACACATCATCGGTTATGTACCGTGGCACCGCCGGTCCCAGGCAGGGCAAGAGGAACACTGGAACTCGAAGGTGTTACAAGGCCAGCTCCACACTGCCACCATCAGGAGACCTGATGGTACTGCAGTGGAAGGTCTTATTGGGGACGTGCAATACAGAAAAGTGAAGCCAGATGTCACGAGAGACCGGGACCGCGAGAGCCTCAGTGCCGGGGTGGGGCCGGGGTGGGGCCGGACAGGGGTCAGGCTGGGGATGTGAGCGGTCATCACGGGAGGGTCTACAGGATCTGATGGTTTAAAGCTCATGTCGGTCGTGGGGTGGGCATGACGACGAGGATGGGCTGGTGGATTCAAAGGCGCCCTTAGATTTGGCCCCCCCGTGCACCGCCCACTGTCAGATAGGGCCGGGTCAACTCTGTTGTGTTGCGTCGGGCAGAAAACAAATAAAAATGGCGTCCGACACAACTTTGTGTAAACACATGTGGCAAAGCCCGAGTTCAGATCCAAACCAGGTTTTTCCCGAGGTCCGGCTGTGGAACTCTCCAGTGTTTAAATGTTTCATGATTCGTTACTTAGACCGTGACGTTGAACACAATATTGTAGTTTTCAAAGTCCTTTCAATGAGAGGGTAAACGCTCCACGAGAAGCATCGTATTTGTGGAAGATTTGAAAAGTTCGATCGATCCGGGTTCAGTCCGAGTCCTCAGGTGAACTCTCGGTCAGGGTCAGAGGTCATTTATGGTTCCGTGCACATGAAACGCAAACGGACGTGTTCGTGGTCAGTTCAAGGACTCGAGATGAAGTTTGTGGAGCCAAAACCAAAGGAAGAATGAGAAACTTCTGTGGATTTCGAGTTCATTTCCTCCACAGGCCCCGCCCCCATGCGAGAAGATGACATCATCACATTTTAGAACGTGAACTCAAACTATTGTCAGTTTGTCAAGAAAAGTGGGAAAAGTCGTTTTAAAATGTAATGGACTTTGTTTGACAACCAGGGCAGCAGCCAAACGGCAGGCACACAAACCTTCAGCCACAAAATCACGTCATGCATTTGTCAGAATCATAAATATTGTGTAGAAATGACTAACAGCCAAAAGCTGTCAAACGTTCAATTCAGAATCTGAGTCGTTTTGACTTGTTTACATTTATTACAAAATAAAACAAGTTTTTTTATTAAATCACACGAGAAAATAAAAATGTGTCAAACCAATCCATAAACTAGGTCCAAATGAAGTGTGAAGATCAAACCAAATCAAGTCTAACTCGTTCAGAGCTCTTTCCTCGCGTCTCCAGCAGCTGCAGACTCGGACCCCAGAGTCTTGGGACCAGACTGGGGTTCGGTCTTGGAGGTCTCGGAGTCCTGGTTCAGATCCGGGGCAGTCTTGGAGGTCTCAGAATCCTGGTTCAGATCCGGGGCCGTCTTGGGGTTGAAGGCCAGAGAAGCGGAGTTGATGCAGTAGCGTTTTCGGGTGGGTCGGGGTCCGTCGTCAAACACGTGTCCGAGATGAGCTCCGCACTGGAAGGAAAAGCAGAATAAAGTGACAGGTGCAGAGCGGCAGGTGCAGAGTGACAGAGTGGCAGGTGCAGAGCGACAGGTGCAGAGCGACAGGTGCAGTGTGGCAGGTGCAGTGTGGCAGGTGCAGAGTGACAGGTGCAGAGCGACAGGTGCAGAGACAGGTGCAGAGAGACAGGTGCAGAGTGACAGAGCGGCAGGTGCAGAGCGGCAGAGTGACAGGTGCAGACGACAAGGTGCAGGAGGACAGTGCAGAGAGACAGGTGCTGACAGAGCGAGTGCAGCGCAAGGGCGGCGGAGAGGTGCAGAGACGTGGAAGAGACAGCGTGCAGAGCGGCAGGTGCAAGCAGTGCGGAGCGCAGGTAGATGCAGAGCGGCAGGTGGCAGGTGAAGAGTGGCAGGTGCAGAAGCAACAGGTGCAGAGTGTCAGTGGTCAGAGCGACAGAAGCGGCAGGTGCAGAGCGGCAGGTGCAGAGTGAACAGGTGCAGAGTGACAGGTGCAGAGGTGACGAGCAGTGGCCAGGTGCGAGAGCGCAGGTGCAAGGAGCGACAGGTGCACGAGACGACAGGTGCAGAGAGACAGGTGTAAGAGAGACAGGTGCGTGCAAGAGGCAGAGTTCGAGGCGCAGAGCGCGGTGACAGTGCAGAGAGACAGGTGCAGAGTACAGAGCGGCCAGGTGCAGGATGAGGTGGCAGCGTGCAGATGCGAACGGCATTGAGTATGCATGACGGCAGGGTGCAGAGCGCGCAGGTGCAGGAGCGGCAAGGTGCGCAGAAGCCGGCAGGTGCAGGAGCGGGGTGCCAGAGTGAAGACGGCAGGTTGCAAGCGACAGGTGCAGAGTGACAGGTGCAGAGGTGACAGGTGCAGAGTGACAGAGGTGAGAGTGACAGAGTGGCAGGTGGCGACAGGGAGAGGTGACAGGCGTGCAGACGACGGTGCAGAGTGGCAGAGGCGAAGGTGCATGAGCGAAGAGACAGTTAGCGGCAGGTGAGAGCGGGGTGCATGAGCGGCAGGGTCAGACCTGGGCGCAGCTGGTCTCCACGCGGTGCATTCCGTACATGAAGTCGTCCGTCTGGTCGATGGCGTCTTTGGCGAGCAGGTCGTAGAAGGACGGCCATCCTGGACCCGGCACGGACAGAACAGACTAAAGCTTTATGGTGGGGCTTTTCACACGATTGTCTTCAAAGCGCACGATCTGACCTCACTATTACAAAGAATCCGCTTTAGGGCACTTTGGCCCCTCCACCTCCCCCCCTCTCCTCCCTCAGGCAGGAGGCCACTCCCCTCAGGCAGGAGGCCACGGTCTTTCTGGACCAGAACCTCCCGCCTCAAGAACAGTTCCTGTCCCTCTCCTGTTGGACTCATCAACACTTCGGTCACTTTCATAACTTTATCTCATATTTCACTTTTCGCACTGTTTTTCTGATGTCTCAGATTCAAATCTTTACGTACAAAGAGTTTCACGTGCAGATGTTGAGATATTTAAAAGTGTGAAAAGGGCAGGTCACTGAAGGTCACTGAAGGTCATTAAAGGTCACTGAAGGTCACTGAAGGTCATTAAAGGTCACTAAAGGTCACTGAAGGTCACTGAAGGTCACTGAAGGTCACTAAAGGTCACTGAAGGTCACTGAAGGTCACTGAAGGTCACTGAAGGTCACTGAAGGTCACTGAAGGTCGTTAAAGGTAATTAAAGGTCACTAAAGGTCACTAAAAGTCACTGAAGGGCACTAAATGTCACTAAAAGTCACTGAAGGTCACTAAAGGTCACTGAAGGTCACTAAAGGTCAAGGAGCACTGACCTGAGCCAGAGTCGAATTTCGTTTTGGAGCTGAAAAAAGAACAGAATCTTTAACATGAGCGTTTTATTGACGATGATTGTTCTGCAGTGACAGCGTCTCACCTGAAGAGCGGCGCTCCACACACCACACAGCTGTAGGTGCCCTCGTCCTTGTTAAACGTCAGCTCTCCGGTGAACGCACTGACAACACAGTGGCAGAGTGGTTAGCCCGGACAGTGGGCTGAACGCCGCTTCACTTTCACTTTTTTTTTGAAACTGCAGATTGATCCTTCCTCAAAATACATTATGTAAGTTCAGCCAAATTAGGCCCGCCCCCGCCCTCACTGCTGATTGGTTACTGACTGTGCAGTGTCTTTGCTGAATCGTTCAAAGTCAAGTTGTTTTTTATGTGAATAATGAGGTTTCCACTTTCACCTTTGTCATTTTATTTGACGTATTAATCTACACAGAGGGAAACATGAGGTCCATAAACACGAGACACGATATAAACTCATACATTTACTTTCAACAGCAGCAAAACCGCTAAAGGTTGAGACTTTAGATTTTTGGAAATACAACACAATATTTTAGAGTTATGATTCGAGTGAGAAAAAACATTTCTGTTCAAAGGATTCAAGTGAATGAAAAAGTACTTTTAAGGTGTATTTTTGGACTATCGATTCAATTAAAAAGACATGTTTTTGCTTATCATGATTAGGAATATTATTACTGCTCATCGTACTAGGCCCTAATCATCTACGAGACGCTTTATCTGAGCAGATGGTCCCACTGGACCACGTCAGTGTGGCCTCCAGCTCCACTGGAAGAAACCTTGGAGTCTGATTGGACCAAGAGCTCTCATTCAAAGCTCACATAAATCAAGCCTGTAAAACAGCCTATTTCCATCTGCGTAATAGAGATCAAAATCAGACAAATCTGGCCTAAAAGTGATGCTGAAAGAACATCTCCATGCGTTTGTAACATCTAGATTAGACTCCTGTAACTCCTGCTGCAGCGTGTCCTAAAAGCTCCATAAAAAGCTTTAACTGGTTCAAAATGCAGCAGCAAGATTAGGAACAGGAACTAAAAGAAGAGAGCACATGACGCCGGTGCTGGAGTCTCTTCACTGGCTCCTGTCCAGTTTAGAATCACATTTAAACTCCTCCTCCTGACTTCCAAAGCCATAAATGACCACGCCCCATCCGACCTCAAAGATGCTATAGGACCTTATCATCCAATCAGAGCAGGACTTCTGGTGGTCCCAAGGGTCTCTAAAAGCACAGTAGGAGGTAGAGCGTTTGGCTCCCAAGCTCCTGTGTTGTGGAATCAGCTCCTGTCCATGTTAAAGAGGCGACACAGCTCCGACACAGTCTCCGACACAGTCTCTTCATTTAAGACCAGGCTTCAAACGTTCCTCTTTGAAATGGCTTATGGTCAGGCCAGTTAGGACCAGGAATAAAGACCTACAGTTTCAGCTCCGCTGCCCTAGGACCACCTCTGGGGGCAGTGTGGAGCTGGAGCTCCTCCTCTGATGAAGACTACTTTATATTTCCATCATTATATTTCATATTTGAGTTCTCCTGTGTCTCTTCATTGCTGGTCACATGTTCTTCTCCTTCCTCTCCTCTCAGTGGTCCTGTTTCAGACTCTGCTGATGCTGACCTGGAGATCCAGATGTCTCTAGATGAACCTAATGTAATATTTGTAATATTACTGTTTATGGTCTTTATGGTGATATTTTCTGTGGCTGTATCTGGTGCTGGGTGTGCCCAACCGCGCCCGACCGTGCCCAACCATGCCCACTGTGCCCACCTCTCGGTGCCCTTCTCCTGGGTGACGTGGTACTGCATTGGCGTCAGACGCTCTTTCAGCTCCTCTTTCGCGAACGTCACGGGCCATGTCTTCTTTGTGCGACGTGCTCCTGGAAAAAGAACATCCGACATCAGACAGAGTACGAACCCTACACCTCCCCCTGGTGGTCAGAGCATGGCACAAACTCAAATCAAAGTTTTTAAGAGAAAATGATAATAATAAATTGGAATGAGATTTTTATGCCACTGACAGCAAAAAACAGGATTTTAAAAGCATCTTTAAAAAGGCACGAGCCGCAACAAACAGAAGAATGAAACAATAAGTCGACTTTTATCAATATCAATATCCACTGTCCATCACGTATGAGATGTAAAGACTGAGCCAATTTAAACCTAAATGAAATCCTCTCTTTTCTGGAGGTGTAACTGTGGCTCAGAGGTCTCAGGTATGGAATAATGTAAGTGAAGAGATGAGCGCATGTCATTCTTTATTTGTACTTAAAAAGAAGTTGTCTCAGGCCATTAAAGACCGTTTTCTAAGTGAATAAACATGTTTTTAAGGTCAAAGATGTAAACGATGCATTGGGCACGCGAGCTTTTCCATTCCGTGTGTCTGAACTGAATATTTTCAAAAAGATTGACCAGGACGAACAATATTCATGATTGTTTGTGGCATAAAGTAGTTTTACTATTTGTTTTAGTAACAGGTTTACACTCAGGCGGTCCGCTCGCGCCACTTCTGCCCAAATCTGCCCAAATCTGCCCAAATCTGCCTTCAAAAATCACAGTTTCACCCACAGAATCCCACGAGACCAGGAGCAAGAGACGAGTCAAACCCGACATCACAGACGGGTAAACGCTAACGAGGCTAACGAGGCTAACGAGGCTAACGAGGTTATCGTGGCTAACATGGCTATCGTGGCTAACATGGCTAACATGGCTAACGAGGTTATCGTGGCTAACATGGCTATCGTGGCTAACATGGCTATAGTGGCTAACATGGCTATCGTGGCTAACATGGCTAACATGGCTAACGTGGCTATCGTTGCTAACAAGGCTATCGAGGCTAACGTGGCTATCGTGGCTAACATGGCTAACGAGGCTAACAGGCCCAGCTCTCTCCCAAGGGCCCGCCCCCATCCCCCCGCCGCTAAACCAAGCTTTGTCCTGGCGTAGACTCGGCAGGCCCGTCCCCGTCGGCAGGAGAGGACAATCTTTACAACAGGTGGCCCTTATGTTGCGTGTAATGCCACCACCAGATGTGACCAACGGTGAGGCATTAACTTACCGTTTAAAGCCCCACTATGTGACTTTTCTGGTGGAGGATCCATTACTTTCTTCTGATTTGAGAGCTTTAACGTGCCCCTTTAAATAGGGATTTGGGCCAATATCGGTGGTCTTTGCCTTGTTTTAGCCGAGAACCACGATTTTTTTTTTTTTTACAGAAGTGAAAAGTTTGTTAGTAAGTGACTGAAACCACACGCACGGCAAACGGCAGCAGGTGACGGGGTCAAACGAAGGGTCAAACGAAGGGTCAAACGAAGGGTCAAACGAAGGGTCAAACGTCCACAGCAAAAACACGGCAAATCGTCTGCTTTGGACCCAATGGGACGTCTGCTTTGGACCCAATGGGACGTCTGCTTTGGACCCAATGGGACGTCTGCTTTGGACCCAATGGGACGTCTGCTTTGGGCCAAATGGGACTTCATCGTCTTTTGATGCCCCCTTTTCCCCCCCATGTTTTACTTCCTGCTCTCTCTGGTCTTGTTGTGGTTTTTTTGGTTCCGTGTTTAAAAGAACTCAGAAGGAAAACAAAAACCACGAGCCCACATTTGCACACGGCCATGTTCAAACGTGTGGAATCGTGTCGAGACTCGAGGCCCACTAAAAGCCAGAACATTGATCCCGGTTTGAGAGCTTTGGCCGTTTGAGAACCCGACTATCGGAACGTTTGAAGAGTTCCGAAAATACATCTTAAAAATCAAGTACTTTTTTTTTTTTTATCTGGCGTTTTTTTTTTTGTCCCATTGACTTGGCGTTACGCGGCGCGGCGTTACCGGCGCGGCGTTACCGGCGCGCGCGTTACCGGCCGGCGTTACCGTACAGCGGCGCGCAGCTCTCAGATCGGGATCGACTCTCCCTGGTGCAGTAGAAGCCGTGCAGACGTTAGTCGTGTTGCTTGCGTGTCGTCGCCATGTGAACGGCGTCAAAGAGAGAAAAAGCGTGCGCACACACCAGCCGCGTCAGACAACAGCAGCCACACAGCAGCCACACGAGGACCTGAAGGAAGACTGCACCAGCGCGCAGCGTCACCGGCTGGCCCCTTGGACACCAGGTGCAGGAGGGTTGAAGCCCGACATGGTCCGGAGGTCAGACTTTTGAGGCTGCGCAGACAGGGTCAGAGGTCACCAAAGGGAGACGTCACCAAGGGAGAGGTCACCAAGGGAGAGGTCACCAGAGGGAGACGTCACCAAAGGGAGACGTCACCAGAGAGGAGGAGGTCACCAAAGGGAGAGGTCACCAAAGGGAGAGGTCACCAGAGGGAGACGTCACCAAAGGGAGACGTCACCACAAGGGAGAAGTCACCAAAGGGAGACGTCACCACAAGGAGACACACCAAAGGGAGATCACCAAAGGGAAGAGGTCACCAAAGGGAGAGGTCACCAAAAGGGAGACGTCACCAAAGGGAGACGTCACCAGAGGGAGACGTCACCAAAAAGAGAGACGTCACCAAGAGAACGTCACCAAAGGGAGAGCATCACCAAAGGAGACGTACGCACAAAGGGAGAGGTCACCAGGAGGAGACGTACCAAAGGGAGACGTCACCAAGCGGAGACGTCCACAAGGGAGCACGTCACCAAAGGGAGAGGTAACCAAAGGAGAGGTCACCAAAGGGAGACCACCAAAGGGAGACGTCACCAAGGAGACGTCAACCAAAGGGAGACGTCACCAGAGGGAGAGGTCACCAAGAGGAGACGTCACCAGAGGGAGACGTCACCAAAGGGGAGAGGTCACCAAGGGAGAGTCACCAAAGGGAGACGTCACCAGAGGGAGACGTCACCCAAGGGAACGTCACCAAAGGGAGACGTCACCAAAGGGAGAGGTCACCAAAGGAGAGGATCACCAAAGGGAAGGTCACCAAAGGGAGAGTCACCAGAGGAGACGTCACCAGAGGGAGACGTCACCAAAGGGAGACGTCACCAAAGGGAGACGTCACCAGAGGAGAGACGTCACCAGAGGGAGACGTCAACCAAGAGGGAAGACCGTCACCAAAGGGAGACGTCACCAAAGGGAGACGTCAAACAAGGGAGACGTCACCAAAGGGAGACGTCACCAAAGGGAGACGTCACCAAAGGGAAGACGTCACAAAGGGAGAACGTCACCAAAAGGAGAACGTCACCAGAGAGAGACGTCACCAAAGGGAGACGTCGACCCAAAGGGAGAACGTCACCACAAGGGAGACGTCCCCCAAAAAGGGAGACGTCACCAAAGGGAGACGTCACCAAAGGGAGACGTCACCACAAGGGAGAAGTCACCAAAGGGAGACGTCACCAAAGGGAGACGTCACCAAAGGGAGACGTCACCAAAGGGAGACGTCACCAAGGGAGGTCACCAAAGGGAGACGTCACCAAAGGGAGACGTCACCAAAGGGAGAGGTAACCAAAGTCACCAAGGAGACGTCACCAAAGGGAGACGTCACCAAGGGAGAAAAAAGGGAGACGTCACCAAAGGGAGACGGGAGACGTCACCAAAGGGAGACGTTGGTGACGTCACCAAAGGGAGACGTCACCAAAGGGAGACGTCACCAAAGGGAGACGTCACCAAGCGTCCTGACCAGTCGGCGAAACAACCCGGACAAATGTTTGTCTGGACTAAACACACTTGAAAATACGTTGAACAACAAAGGCAGCTGCGGTACTAAAGTCATCAATAACACACTTGATTCAGCCATGAAATGGTCACTTGACTTTTCCTCAAAGAAAACGCAGAACTCGACCAGAGAGCAAAGAGTGAAATACAAAGAAACACAATCATGACATTCAAATTCAAATAAAAGTCCATTTGGTCCAAAGTCTCTCCATTTGCCGGATGTCTGTCCCTATCTCAGTCCAGTCCTTGATCGTTGGTGATGTTTGTGTCGTCCAAAAGTACATTCCAAACGTATCCATGTCTTGTGTCCGTGGCCCGTGTTCTGAGGCCCAAGTACAGAGTTCTAAAGTTCAGAGGGAAATGTCAAAAACAGTCTGCAGAGCGCTGTGGACTTCAGTCACATGTTTGTGAGCGACAGGACAGTCCCAGAACACGCCTCCTGGTGGCGCTGTTTCTCCAACAGTTGCATTTCCCTGTGAGTGACGAGCACTTTGACCTGGAGTTATGAAGAAACGTCTCTCCAAACATGTGACTTTGAGCTCCTCCCACTTTCCCACTCTTCATCTGTCAAAACAAGACGAGCTTCTCTTCTTTTGTTTTTAAGGTATTAGATATAATTCCCCTTGAAAGTTCTGGTCTCTAAGTCTTGATAAAGAGTTCAGTCAGAGTTTTAACGCTCATTACTTCTGGATTATAACAGCGCTCTGGGGTCCTGAACTCGAGTGTCTTCTGTGCTGATAAAGCCTCTCGTGCAGTGGCTGTTTAGTCTCACTATGTGGCGCTATTTACAGCTTTCCTCACTGCATTGGACAGAATACACTACATTGCTCTGTTTCTGTCTTGGCATCTTGTCCTTAGGATGGACCAGTTTGTGTCTTAACGTGTTCCTGGTTTGAAATAAACAGTCGTCTTTCAGGCCGTCCAGAGACATGAGGGACAGAGACATGAGGGACAGAGACATGAGGGACGGAGACATGAGGGACGGAGACATGAGGGACGGAGACATAAGGGATAGACACATGAGGGACGGAGACATGAGGGACGGAGACATGAGGACGGAGACATGGAGGGACGGAGACATGAGGGACGGGAGACATAAGGGATGACACATGAGGGACGGAGACATGAGGGACGGAGACATGAGGGACGGAGACCATGAGGGACGGAGACATGAGGGACGGAGACATGACATAAGGGAGGGACAGAGACATGAGGGACGGAGACATGAGGGACGGAGACATGAGGGACGGAGACGAGACATAAGGGATGAGGGACACATGAGGGAGACATGAGGGACAGAGACATGAGGGACAGAGACATGAGGGACAGAGACATGAGGGAGGAGACGGAGACATGAGGGACGGAGACATGAGGGACGGAGACATGAGGGACGGATAGACACATGAGGGACAGGAGACATGAGGGGCGGAGACATGAGGACGGAGACATGAGGGACGGAGATGAGGGACAGAGACATGGGGACGGAGACATGAGGGACGGAGACATGAGGGACAGACATGAGGGACAGGACATGAGGGACAGAGACATGAGGGACGGAGACATGAGGGACGGAGACATGAGGGACGGAGACATGAGGGACGGAGACATAAGGGATAGACACATGAGGGACGGAGCACATGAGGGACGGAGACATGAGGGACGGAGACATGAGGGACGGAGACATGATGAGGGACGGAGACATAAGGGATAGACACATGAGACGGAGACATGAGGGACGGAGACATGAGGGACGGAGACAGCGGAGACATGAGGGACGGAGACATGAGGGACGGAGACATGAGGGACGAGGGACGGAGACATAAGGGAGACACATGAGGACGGAGACATGAGGGGCGGAGACATGAGGGACGGAGACATGAGGGACAGAGACATGAGGGACAGAGACATGAGGGGCGGAGACATGAGGGGCGGAGACATAAGGGACGGAGACATAAGGGACGGAGACGAACGGCTCCTCATCTGCCTGGATGAACTGTCTCTAGATGAACCTCCCTCTCTCCTCCTGATGGTTCAGTCCATCTCCTCCAGGTTTCTACCTGGTTTCCTCCAGTTTTTCCCAAAGGGCTTTGTGGTTTTTCCCCGCAGAAGGAGGCTCTAAGGACAGGGGGCGCTCTATGAACATTGTAATCTCCCTTTGAAGGAATTGCTGTTGTGATTTTGGGCGTTACAAAAATGTATTAAATTGAACTACTCATAAAAGACGTTTACCTACAAGTGCAGCGGCCGACAGCGCAGGACACACAGACACGACGCCTTGCCCAGCGGCACGACGGAAGGCCGAGAGGAAAGCCCGTCCGAGGAGCAGGGCCATGAACCCTCAGGCTGGAGAGAAAGAGGAGGGTTAGTGCCCCCCCGGACATGAGAACTGAAAGAGTGCTTCCGGGTTTGTCTGGCTGCGGTCGTACCCGAGTTCACCTTGGGTGGGAGCAGACGCATGAAGACACTGGACACTGATCTCGTGAACAGGAAGAGGAGGCGGGGCTTTATTTCAGCTCCAATCAGAGCGTTGCTGGTGAGTCGAAAGAACCCTTTGACTTGGAGAAACAGGACTTTTATAGGTTTTTACAAATAAGGAGTTCTTATAACCAAGACATGAAACAAAGTCCTGACCATTGAAACCCTCTGAGATGTTTATCAAGGATTATGAAGCAGAACTTTCAAGGGGAATGATATATAAAAAACACTACATGAAAGGAAAAGGAAAAGGAAAAGTAACTGAACTCTGAAGACAGATGAAACAGGAACTCGACATTAGAATTCATTAGCGTTTCCTGTCGGACCATTGAATTCAACACTGAGCCTCAAAGGACAATATCAAGAATAAACAACATTCACGAAAACGACTGACGGATGAAGATGATGATGATGAAGATGATTTTCACAATGGTGCAATATTATGGATGAAGACATCGTTTTGTTTTATTTGTTAAATATTTCAGATTCACTATTGTCTTTTATTATGGCGAGTACCGGGTGTGTACCCGGAGTACCCGGGTACCGGGTGTGTACCCGGAGTACACGAGCACCGGGAGTGTACCCGGAGTACACGAGTACTGAGAACACGCCTACAAATCTACCTCTACCGCCACCCTATGGTTTGTTCAAAAACCATCACGTGACAAACCTTCTGACACATTTCAGATTCACAAATTGAAACTATTTTGAATCGTTCATCTTCTTCTCATCCTCACTCGTCCACCGGATCTGTCATTCCCACCGAACTAAGGGACAATGAGGAAAACAGGAGAACCTTCATGTGGACTGGGTCAGGGAGGCCGGTTCTGTTCTGTTCTGTCGCGGCCTGTTCGGTCTGTCCCGGTCTGTCTCGGTCTGTCTCGGTCTGTCCCGGCCGGTCCCGGTCTGTCCCGGTCGGTCTCGGTCTGTCCCGGCCTGTCCCGGTCGGCCCCGGTCGGCCTCGGTCGGTCTCGGCCTGTCCCGGTCGGTCTCGGTCGGTCCCGGTCGGTCCCGGTCGGTCCCGGTCGGTCCGCTGATGTTTGATGTAGTTTTCGGGACCCGTGAGGTTCTTTTGTTCTTTAAATAACTCATTAAAAAGTGACCTTCATTACGTAATGGTGTAAAAACGTGCTGTACGTACCAGAGCCGAGCAGCAGCGTCACGTAAAGCGTCGCGTAAAGCGTCACGTGAAACGCGTTCGGAAGCAGTTTCTGGAGGAAAACTGGACCGAACCGAACCGGGACCATGAGCTGGAGACGCAGAACCCGGAGCTGAAGTTCTGTCGGGACGAGAGGGCCGCGGAGTGACGCAAACACGTCACCTTCTATGGAGCCGGAAACTTGAGCTCATAAACTTTAGAGGAGTGGGTTCTGTTTCCATGGCAGCTGCGGCGGCCATCTTGTGACTGCAGGAGCAGAGTTCTGCTCTAAAAGGATGTAAAAACAGCGCGATTGCAGTGTTTAAGTCACATCTGACGTGTTTGTGTCTGAACTATGAACATTAAAAACACTGGTTTGTGTTTGTGTGTCACTGACACCATGTGGACACAACCATCACTGACACCATGTGGACACAACCATCACTGACACCATGTGGACACAACCATCACTGACACCATGTGGACAACCGTCGCTGACACCATGTGGACAACCGTCACTGACACCATGTGGACAACCGTCACTGACACCATGTGGACGCAACCATCACTGACACCATGTGGACACAACCGTCACTGACACATGTGGACACCATCACTGACACCATGTGGACACAACCATCACTGACACCATGTCTAACAACCATCACTGACACCATGTGGACACAACCATCACTGACACCATGTGGACAACCATCACTGACACCATGTGGACAACCGTCCACTGACAGCCATGTGGACGCAACCATCACTGACACCATGTGGACACAACCGTCACTGACACCATGTGGACACAACCATCACTGACACCATGTGGACACAACCGATCACTGGACACCCACGTGGACAACAACCATCACTGACACCTATGTCTGACAACGCATCACTGACACCAATGTGGACACCATGACACATAGTCACTGACACCATGTCTACAACCATCACTCTGACACCATGTGGAACACAACTGTCAACTGACACCCATGTGGACAACACGTTGTTCTCATTAGTTTGAAGAACATGAGCTTTAGAGAAAAAGCAAAGTGTTTGAGAAAATTGAGGATTCAGAACTGGAAGAGGGTCACTGCGGGTTACCATGGCGATGAACCCTCAGCGGAGAGGCCGGAAGCGTTCGTGACGTCAGAAGAAGCAGAAAGTAAACAACAACAACAATTATATATATATATTATTTAATATATATATATATATATTATATATATTATATTATATATATATATATATATATATATAGGGTTGGTTTGGCGGAGGTGGCCACTGTGGGGGCGGAGTGGCCACTGTGGGGGAGGGGTGGTCAAAAGTGGAAACACCCCAAAGGTGGTAGAGAATGACCGAGCCAAGATCCTGTGGGACTTCCAGATACAGACTGACAGAATGGTAATGGCAAAGCAACCACACATTGTGGTGGTGGAGAAACAGCAGAGGAGAGCTGCTGTGGTTGACGATGGAAACATCAGGAAAATGAACACGAGAAACTGGAGAAATACCAAGGCTCAGAGAAGAGCTGGAGAAGGTGTGGAAGGTGAAGGCCAAAGTGGTGCCCGTGGTCATGGGAAGAGCTTGGGGCAGTGACCCCAAACTGGAGGAGGGGCTACAGCACTGGAGGAGGGGCTACAACAGATCCTGGAAAAATATCAGACATCTCAGTCCAGAAAAAGTGCAGTACAGGAACAACAAAGATACTGAAGAACCCTCAAGCTCCCAGGCCTCTGGTGGAGGACCCCATCTTAGAATATGGGATGAGACCCCCCCGGAGGGTGAGAAGGGAATTTTTAAATATATATATACATGTAATACAATATAGTGTAATACAATATTAATATCATAAAAACAAGAATGAAAATATAAAATAATGTACAAATCCACACTCTTGTTCTCACCTTTGAATTTGAAGTTTACAAATCTCAGTGTTTTGTACACTTTCTTTCACATCCAGACTGAGCTGTACATCTGCTTTACCAGCTCTGGGAGCGTTCATTTACAAATAGCACTAATTATTATATTTTAGAGACTTTCAGCGCATTGTGCGTTCTGCTGAGAAGGTGATCGGCTGCAGACTTCCATCTCTGCAGGACCTGTACGTCTCCAGGGCTCTGGGACGAGCAGGTCGGATCACAGCTGACCCTTCTCACCCTGGACATGGTCTGTTTGAACCACCCCTCAGGCAGGAGGCCACTCCCCTCAGGCAGGAGGCCACTCCCCTCAGGGCAGGAGGTCACTCCCCTCGGCAAGGAGGCACTCCCCGGAGGGGCCACTCCCTCGGGCCGGAGGTCACTCCCCTCGGGCTTGAGGCCACGCCCCTCAGGCAGGAGGCCACTCCCTCGGGCCGGAGGCCAGGCCACTCCCGTCGGGCTTGAGGGCCACCTCCCCTCAAGCAGGAGGCCACTCCCCTCAGGCAGAGGCCACTCCTCAGGCAGGAGGCCACTCCCCTCAGGCAGGTCCAGGGCCACTCCCCTCAGGCAGGAGGCTACGGTCCATCCGGACCAGAACCTCCCTCTGCCGTTGGACTCATGAAACACTTCTAAACTCCTCCCAGTTTCTGCACTACATCTGTAAATTTAGCTGTAAAAAACTGTGAACATTGTAAGTGTATTTTTATTTTGATCCTATAGTAGATTTTATTAATTGTTGTACATGTTGTTTTATCATTGTTCAGTGTTTTTTGTTTGCACTGAATCACCAGAACACGTTCCTCTGTGAATTCTGTTAATAAACCTGATTCTGATTCTGATTCAGATTTTTATGACGAAACCGTGTTCATTTGGTTGTATCTATCTCTTCTCTCAGAAGAACCACGTTATGATTTAAAAGAGGCAGGAGAAAACATGCCCCTGAATGCACTGAAGCGGACTGCAGGGGGCGCTGTCGTCCTTCCTCTTGGGTGTCACGTTCAGCTCCTTCCGTTTGTGTTCAGGCTCGAAGAGAGGACTTTTTATGTGGATTTCAATCGAAACTGGCAACCTAAACAAGAGTCTCATGTGACGCTCATCCTGCTTTCTGAATTGGACCATCGTCTTGAACCAAAATCCCAAATATAACATCAACAACTTGTCCTTTGTAATGAAGAATAATTACATTTGATATGAACATGGTTGGACGTTTAAACGTGTTCACTCTGAAATAAGAACAGGACAATGTACACGCCATGTTTAACCACACCCCTTTATTTGATTTTTTTTGTTGTTGTTTTTTTATGCAAAAAGAAAAAAAGAACAGAGAAGATAAAATCACAGACCACATTTAACGAGACTTCTGTGGCCCCGCCCACTTTGCAGTGACGTTAAAGTGTGTCCGGCTTCTGCTCGCGAGCCAATGACCGCGGCCCGTTTGTTCTCAGCAATGACACTCGGCGGCCACAGGGGGCTGGAAAACCCTCAATTTGTTTAGGAGCTGCTTTTGATTTCATTTCATTATTATTTTCAAATTAAATGCATGTGATCCAAAAGTGCATTCGTGGAAAAGATTAAGAAGGAACAAAAGTGGTCACGCCGGGGCGTTCTCCAGGCTTCACCAGGGCGTCCTCCAGGCTTCACCCGGCCGTTCTCCAGGCTTCACGCCGGTCCGTTCTCCAGGCCTTCACCAGGGCGTCCTCGCAGGCTTCACACGCCGGCCGTTCTCCAGGCTTCACCAGGGCGGTCCTCCAGGCTTCGACTCGGGCGTTCTCCTAGCCACCCCGGGGTTCTCCAGGCTTCACCAGGCGTCGTCCAGGCTTCACCCGGCCGTTCTCAGCTTCACCAGGGCGTCCCAGGCTTCATCGGCGTTCCCAGGCTTCACCGAGGCGTTCTCCAGGCTTCAAGGGCGTTCCTCCAGGCTTCACCAGGGCGTCCTCCAGGCTTCACCGAGGCGTTCTCCAGGCTTCACCGAGGCGTTCTCCAGGCTTCACCCGGGCGTTCTCCAGGCCTCACCGGGGGAGTCCTCCAGTGCTTCACCGGGGAGTCCTCCAGGCCTTACACCCGGAGCGTTTCTCCAAGCTTCAACCGGGCGTTCTCCATTTGGCCGTGGAGCAGAGAAAGAGGATGAGAACCCCAGCAGAGGGAAAACGTCACATGTAAAACTGAGCTGGTTCGACCCGTGTGTCCCGCCCCGTTTGACCGGTCTAGTTGCGTCCAGGAACATGGAGACGAGGCCGGGGTCGGGGTTGGGGTCTTTATAGAGGGACTATGTTGGTGGAACAAGGGTTGGGTGTTGGTGGCACATTGTTGGTGTGTGGTGGTACAGGATTGGGTTTGTTGGTAGTACAGGGTTGGGTGTTGGTGGCACAGGGCTAGTTGTGGTGGTACAGGGTTGGGTGTTGGTGGTACAGTGGGCTGGTTGTGGTAGTACAGGGTTGGTGTGTTGGTGGTACAGGGCTGATTGTGGTGATACAGGGTTGGGTGTTGGTGGCACAGGGCTGGTTTGTGGTGGTACAGGGTTGGGTGTTGGTGGCACAGGGCTAGTTGTGGTGGTACAGGGTTGGGTGTTGGTGGTACAGGGCTGGTTGTGTATACAAGGGTTGGTTGTTGGTGGCACAGGGTTGGGTGTTGGTGGCACAGGGTTGGTTGTGGTAGTAACAGGGTTGGTGTTGGTGGCACAGGGCTAGTTGTGGTGGTACAGGGGTGGGTGTTGGTGGGTAACAGGGCTGGTTGTGGTAGTACAGGGTTGGGTGTTGGTGGCTACAGGGCTGGTTGTGGTGGATACAGGGTTGGGTGTTGGTGGCACAGGGCTGGTGTGTGGTGGTACAGGGTTGGGTGTTGGTGGTACAGGGCTGATTGTGGTGATACAGGGTTGGGTGGGTGGCACAGGGCTGGTGGGTGTACAGGGTTGGGTGTTGGTGGCACAGGGCTGGTTGTGGTGGTACAGGGTTGGGTGTTGGTGGCACAGGGCTGGTTGTGGTGGTACAGGGTTGGGTGGTGGTGGCACAGGGTTGGGTGTTGGTGGCACAGGGTTGG